>JAULJZ010006190.1:0-39790 GCA_032270985.1 Heliamphora pulchella | reverse complement strand
GAAAAACACGAAGATCCGGATCGGTGCCCACTCGCCGGGATCATCGTGTGCGTCGGGATATACGTGAGAAGATCATTCGGTCGTCTCGGATCATTGTTCTGCATCAAAGAAACTTATACAAGTTTCTTGAAGGTATATTTAATCTTAATATAACTATTCGTTGTTATGGTTTTTCATGAAAAACGCATGCGTCATTTTTTACGGTCACGGCGCCGGTTCTTATTTTTTCTTCCGCATTCCAACAGTAGAAACTAGCAGCAGTGCTAGGCAGCGGCGGCAGTGGCGGCAGCGGCTTTAGGCTATTTCGGTGGCTATTTTCGGGACAATCTTTGGTTTGTTTTTTTGACAAACAAATAGTATATTTCGAGAGCTATTTTTCATAAAAGATTGTGTCTAAAACGGAGCACGGGGGAGGTGGCAAAAGCCTCCTGAAGTGGCTCGAGTGGCGGCGCCGGCGACTGGAATGGTGGCCAGCGGTGGTGGTGCTGTCCGGGCTGTCTTGGATCGAGATACAAGAAGCTAACTCAAATAAGAATTAATACAGCATATCTTCAACAGGAGACTGAAACTCTTTAGAGTTTTGTATTGATCATAAAATTGGAATATATACATATCTTGCATTTATATTCATATGAACTGCGTGGATCATATATATCTATTTTATTTTTTCTTGTTAATTTAGTTAATTCAAAAAATTTGATTTTAATTAAATATTTTGTAAAGAAAAATAAAATTAAGTTTTTTTAATTAAATGAAAAAACTTTAGATATTTTATTTTTTACAAAATATCACATTCAAGATGATTTTTTATAAAATCGGATATCTTCAAAAATGTGAAAATTATTTTCAAATTTTAAATTAATTAAATGAAAAAATATTTAATCTAAATAAATTATTATTTTTCAAAAAATATGTAACGAAAAATAAAATCAATAAATGTCTTTAATCACTACCTTAACTAAAAAGTTAAAGGAAAAACTGTGCATTTATCGAATTTTATTTATTGCGTATTAAAATACGAAAAGATGGTTTGGCAAATCGAAATCTTTGGAATCGTGTACACAAAAAGATATTTGATTCTTTCAGATCGTGTAATTTTTAAAATTAATAAATTTATTTTAATTAAAAAGATTTTTATAACTCTCAAAAATATTTTAAAATTTTAAGTAGAAAAGAAAATTGATTCACAGATAAATCTCGCGGTCTTCATTACCAGTTTTGTAGGTAATGTAATTAAATCTTGTGTATTAGCAATAAATCCTTTCTCCCCATTGGACAGATTAATTGCGGTATCGCCAGTACAAACCTCCTTTAGAAATAATTCTGGATAATTGTTAGTGTGGATCACTTCTCCATCTGAATGGTTCATTACGAAGCGATTGATTTGAAATAAAGTGGTAGTTAAAACTTATCTGTATGTAATAGTATTCTCTCCATCTGAGTCACTACTATTATTTACTGGACCAAAACTATGTCACCTATTAAATTTACTTGGCAGGATCAGTTGCCTACATAGTAAAATTTATAGGGATTGGCCTGTTTAGACAAATGATGGATAGTAGACGTTCTCCCACCAAGACATGTTATTTACAAGGTACCAGACTGCTGACGAATTTCTCTTAAAATGGTAGAGAGAACTAAATTAAAATAAATTTAAAGTATTGTTTATCATAATTAATAGTATTTTTAATTATGTGATTCTCAGGAATAAAATAATTTTCAATCCACTCGCTTCAATACTCAAAGAAAATAAACTCACGGAACCGAATTATGTTGACTGAAAAAGAAATTTGGACATTGTATTAACTGTTGAGGATTATAAATTTGTATTAACTAAGATATGTCCATCAATACTTGATGTGGGGGCGACCAAACAGGAAACCCAGGTCCATCAGAAGTGGCAAAAAGCTAATCAGATGGCTCGCTGTTACATTTTGGCTTTCATGTTAAATATTTTGCAGTATCAGCATCGGTCTATGCCTAGTGCCTATGACATGATTATGAACCTCAAAGAATTGTTTGGGGATTAAAATCGTGCTGCAAGGCCGGTGGCTTTGAAATCTCTAATGAATGCAAACATGGCTAAAGGCACCTCAGTTAGGGATTATGTTTTGAAGATGATCAGTCTTCTGAATGAACTAGAAATCCTAGAAGCTAAAATTGACAGAAAAACTAAGGTCGATATCATACTCTAGTCACTACCTAAAATTTTTACACAGTTTTCCTGAACTATACCATTAATAAGCTCAAATTTTCATTGGCATAACTTCTTAAGCAACTTCAAGCAGCCGAGGATGTTCTTAGGAAGCTAAGTTCTATGTATGTGGCTGAGAAAGGCTCTTTCTCTTAGCTGAAAGACAAGAAAAAGAAAAAGGTTCAGACACAAAAAGGCATAGGTCTAAAAGCAGTTAAGGGACAAAAAACTAGTGTGAATAAGCCGAGAGATATGTGCTATCACTGTAACCAATTTGGGCATTAGAAAAAGCAATATTCGATTTTTCTCGGTAAGAAGAACATATCAGGTAATTTCTGTTCACTGGTGGTTGAAACATATTTAGCGGTGTTATATACCGGAACCTGGTGTGTAGATACGGGAGCCACTAATCGTGTCTACAATTCTTTGCAGAGATTTTAAAAAACCAGACAGCTCAGTGATGGAGAAATATACCTGCATATAGGCAATAATACAAAGATGATAGTAGTTGCAGTGGGAGATGTCACTCTCAGTTTTAGTAGAGATCGGGTTTTAATATTGAGAAATTGTCTTTATGTACCTTCCATTAAAAGGAAACTTGTTTCTTTTATAGATTGGTTAAAGATAGATATTTGGTTTATTTTAATAACTCTGTAGTTATTAAGGATAATAAACAGGTTATTTGCTCTGGTACATTGGTGGATGATTTTTATGTTATTACTGCAATCTCTCCTGCATTTCAACTGACTAAATTGAATAACACATCTAATTTACCATATAAGAGAATGTTTCTTTCTTTAATGAACCAAACGTTTCTTTGACACTTATACTTAGGTCATATTAATCTAAAAAGGATACATAGACTGGTAAAAAAATAGACCTTTTAGTTCATTAGAAGTTGAGGCAGTTCTAATCTGTGAATCCAGCTTAGAGGGTAAGATAACCATGAGGTCCTTTTTAGCTAAAGGCTATAGAGCTAAAAAAATCATTGGAACTGGTTCACTCTGATGTGTGTGGTCCTATGAAAATTCGGGCTAGAAGTGGCTTTGAGTACTAAATCAGTTTCATTGATGACTACTCAAGGTATGAATACATTTACCTAATGTACCGTAAGTCCGAATGCTCTGAAAAATTCAAAGAATTCAAGACGGAGGCAGAGAAGCATTTGGATAAAAGTATCAAATTATTACTATCCGACCGTGGTGGAGAATACCTTTTTGGAGAGTTTAGAGATTACCTGTCATTAGAAAGGATTATATCCCGATTGACTGCACTAGGCACTCAACAATAGAATAGTGTAGTAGAAAGTAGGAATAAGACTCTTATGAAAATGGTAAGCTCCATGATAAGTTATTTAGGATTACCTGATTCGTTTTAGGGACTCGCATTAGAGACAGCGGCTTACATTCTGAACTTAGTACCTTCTAAGTCAATTCCTTCAACTCCTACAGAATTTTGGACCGGGCATAAGCCTAGTTTGACATACATTCAGATTTAGGGGTGTCCAGCACATGTGCTGAAAGAGAACGCGGGTAAGTTAAAATTGAGGACATGAGTCTGTTTCTTTGTGAGGTATCCCAAGGGAACGAAGGGTTGTCTATTTTATAATCCTAAGGATCAGAAGGTTATTATTAGCACCAATTCCCGATTCTTAGAAGAGGATTATATTATGAACCATAGGCCCAATAGAAAAATTGTTCTAAAATAAATGAGAAAAAATACCAGTAGAACGGAAGAGAAACCACTAGTCACTAATATCCCATTGCCTCGTCGTAGTGGAAAATTTATTGAAACAGGTGCAAATCATGAATAGGGTGCTGATAAACATGGTTCAGATTCTGCACGTGTTACTGCTAGTACACAGAAATAGGTAGTGCCTTGTCGTAGTTGAAAGATTGTTCATCAACCTAATCGGTATATGTTCTTGGGAGAGTCTTTTGATAGGATCCCCGCAGAACCAGAACCGAACCCTGTAACTACAATAAAGCACTTTAGGACAAAGATGCAGATCTTGGGTAAAAGCCTATGAATTTAGAGATAAAATTTATGTATACCAATCAGATTTGGGAACTTGTAGAACCACCCGAAGGGATAAAACCCATTGGATGCTAGTGGATCTACAATAGGAAGAGAGGAGCAGGCAGAAAAATTGAAACCATCTAAGCTAGGCTTGTTGCAAAAGAGTTCACTTAGAAAGAAGGGATCGATTATGAGGAAACCTTTTCGTCGGTAGCCATGCTTAAGTCTATCCGAATTCTCTTGTGCATTGCTGCTCATTTCGATTACGAAATTTAGCAAATGGATGTCAAGACAGCTTTCCTTAACAAAAGTCTTGATGAGTGTATCTATATGATACAACTAGACGGTTTTATAGTGAAGGGCAAGTAGCGCATGTTGTGCAAGCTTAAGAGATCTATTTATTGACTTAAGCAGGCATTAAGGTCTTAGAATACTTGTTTAATCAAGCCATAAAATCTTATGATTTTCATAAAAGTCCAGATGAGTATTGTGTATACAAGAAGCGTGACGGAAGCGTGGTGATCTTACTAATACTTTATATAGATGATATCTTGCTCATCGAAAACAATGTGGGGGCATTATCTACGGTAAAATTATGGTTATCTGGATAGTTCGATATGAAGGATTTGGGAGAAGCCAGTCATATCCTTGGGATCAACCTTGTGCGAGATCGAAAACAAAGGATGTTAAGCTTATCACAAGTAAAGTATATCGATGATATCTTTGATCGTTTTAGCATGCAGGATTCCAAGAAAGGATTTTCTCTTTTTAGGCATGAAATCACTCTATCCAAGGATCAGTGTCCTAAGACACCAGATGAGATAGAGAAAATGAAGGTGGTTCCTTATGCTTCGAAAGTAAGAAGCCTGATGTATGCTATGCTTTGCACTAGACCTAACATCTGCTTTGCTGTTGGCATGGTTAGCGGATATCAGTCTAACTCAGGACAAGAGCATTGGACTGCGGTAAAGAATATAATCAAGTACCTAAAAAGGACTAAGGATTATATGTTGATTTATCAGGCAGACAGTCTAGTACTTTTAGGGTACACAGACTCAGATTTTCAGTCAGACAAAGATTTCCATAAGTCTACCTCAGGGTATGTGTTTACCTTAGGAGGTGGAGTTATTAGTTGAAAGAGTATCAAGTAGTCCTGCATTGCTGATTTCACCATGGAAGCCGTACTTGGCAGCTTCTGAAGTAGCCAAAGAGGCTATTTATCTCAAGAACTTCCTGTTAGATTTAGATATGGTACCTTAGTTCAGTCAGTTATTACACTTTATTGTGATAATAGCAGAACGGTTGCAAACTTGAAGGAACTAAGAGTCCACAAGAAAGAAAATCACATTAAGCGTAAGTATCAACTGATACGAAAAATTGTATAAAGGCGTGATGTTGCTGTGACCAATATTTTATCATGAGAGAACCATGCAGATCTTTTTACAACCTTGTAGATCTTTTTACAAAGAACTTACCGGCTTAAACTTTTGATAATCATGTAAAGGCATGGGATTCAGATGTATAGCAGCATGATTTTGAGTATAGGTGGGAGATTCTTAGAGTTGTATACTGAAAACCATATTTTTAGTATTTAATTTTATTTTAATAAAATTAATTTTTTATTTTATGAGAATTTTAATGAGTTATGTATATAATATCATTTCTTTAATGTTATGCATGGATGTCCTTTATTTTGTACAGTATTTAATCTGGTGTGTAGAGTACGGCTTACACACAAAAGATTAAGTTTTAGGTTCTTGCAAAATATAAATATTTGTTCACAGTTTAGATGAAAATGGACATACCATCGGTACGACTGTAACACAGAGTTTTAATAGGCCTGTCTTGGTTACGGAAAACAGATAATAGCGTCGTCTATTGTTACGAATCTCTATACTAGTACATTTTGTGTGTATTGAACAGGACACATTAGGGTAATTAATTTTATATTAATTATATAAATTAGTTGATATCCCAATATTATTATGAATAGTGCTTATACTCTTAATCCTGAAATAATTATTGATTTGCGTATATTCAATATCCGTTGCATTGATTCATTAGAGGGTGCGATTTTTTATGGATTTATATTACCGGTGAGTTGGATAGTGCTATTATTTATATGGTAAATATTAATTATTTACGGAATTCACGTCTCGAATGATCGAGATTAACGATACCCCCTTAAAGAAACTTATAAGTTTTTACTAGGCCAAACTCAGCAGGTGGATTCAATCATCCAGCGGTCAAATAAGTTAAGCGGAAGAACTTAAGGAATTTCATGATACCGATTAAATTAAATTGTTAGTAATTAAATTTAATTAACGGGTATCAAAAATCTTAACGTGGGGAAATAAGTTAAGTATTTAATAATAGGAGCTCAATGCAAGAAGTCTTAAGATTATACATTAGAGTGTAATTACAGTTCTTTTGTGGTGTGAACTATAATTTAGTATTTTATGAAAATTACAGAAATCGCTACAAGGTTTTAATGATTACAGATACTGCTGAGAGGTTTGCATAATTGCAAAAACTACTAGATACATATCTGGGTTAGACTATAAGTTATTGTCATAATTACTCCACAGGTCCCTCTTGTAGCCCTATTAATATGCGGGTAGGCTAAACTAAATTCATAACTTGTCTTTAAGACTAAAGCTGACTAGGTTCTATCGGTACGAGTTCTCGAAGGATTGTACCCCACACTACATTCGGGAATCGCATAAGGAAATACATTAGAAGGTTTGATAGGAGCTTCAACTCGGAATCAAAAATCGTAGTTGAAGAATCGATCAAAAAGATATTCTTCTAAATTAACTGTGGTTGCACGAATTTTTATTTTGATCAATTAACATCAGAAGTTTTATCTAGAGCCGGTTTCGGCGATTGCCCAATCAGTTACTTTTTATCGAAAATCGTTTACAAAAACAATGATCTTGGCAGTTTTGCCTCTAACACCATACACTAAAGAATAAGACGTGGTTCCTGTTAAAGCTCTGATCGATGTCCTGTACCCCCAGAATGCAAACGGAAGGTGTTCCGGCCAATCTTTATTTGAGCTGATCATCTTTTGTAGAATCTTCTTTACATTCTTATTTGCTGCTTCAACTGCCCCGTTAGTATGTGGCAGATATGGTGACAACATGTGGGCTACTATCCGGTATTCTTCAAATGGTCTAAGACCTCACCCTAAAAGTGCAAGCTGTTATCTTAGATGACTTCAAGAGGGACCCCGTACCGGCAAATGATGTTTTGTCTGATGAACTTGGCAACATGTGAAGCTTTCAATTCCGAGTAGGAAGCAACTTCCACCCACCTGGTAAAATAGTCGATGGCCACTAAAATGAACTCGTTCCCATTTGATGCCTTTGGTGTTACCCTGCCAATCATGTTAATGCCCCATACTGAGAATGACCACGGGGATGTCAAGCTATACAGCTGGGATAGGGAAACGTGCATAATGTTTGCATGGATCTGACACTCTTGGATAACATGTTTCCACTCATGTGAGGCCCATAGACTCTCGCATGTATCTCTTTTATCAGCTCTCGTCCTTCTTCACTGTTGACACACAGTTTATTGACTCCAGAATGCCATCATTTGTATAATTTTCTTCCGCAAATGAAAAACTGTGCAGATAATCTCCTTATTGCTCTTTTGTTCTTTTTCCTAGTAAACTTGGGATGTTCTCCTTCTTCCATGAAAGTTTGTATGTCAAAGTACCAAGGGAGATCATCAGTGCTTTCCTCGATTACAGTTGTTATCTCGTATGTCGGCTTTCTCTTCTACTCAATTATCAATGGCCTCATTCTAACCCCGAGTGATATATCAATCATTGATGCCAGAGTAGCCAGTGCATCGGCAAACTTGTTTTGCAATCTCGAGACATGAGTGAAAATCACTGATTCAAAGTATGATTTCAACATTTCTAGCTCTTGATGGTAGAGAATTAACGTTACGTCCTTAACCTTCCATTCTCCTCTTGCCTGTGAGACCACCAATGCTGAGTCCCCGATGACTTCTAGTTTCTTTGCCCCTAGTTCTAGGGCTGTTTCTAACCCGGCTAAGCATGCTTCATACTCAGCTTGATTGTTGGTATCTTCGAAATTAAGCTTTAGAGATAAATAAACATGTGATTCTTCAAGAGTAACAAGAAGAACTCCTATTCCATAGCCATACTGATTAGATGCGCCATCAAAGTACAAAGTCCACTTATCGTCCTCGACTCCCATCAGCTGTTCATCAGGGAACTAGAATTCTATGTCTTCATCTCCCTCAGCTGGTTGGTCTGCTAGGAACTCGGCCATTGTTCTGCCTTTTACTGACTTCCGGGTGACATACCTGAGATCAGACTTTGACAGCAACAGCAACAGCAACCACCGGGCTAGCCTTCTTGTTAAGGATGGCTTCTCAAACAAGTGTTTTAATGGGTCTATTCAAAAAATTACATTCACTGTGAAAGAAAGCATGTAATGCCTTAGTTTTCGGGAAGCCCAAACCAAAGCCCAACTTGTCTTTTCCAGTGGCATATATCGTATCTCGAACCCAATCATCTTCTTGCTCAAGTAGTAGACTACCTTCTCGATTTTGGTTTCTCCTTCTTGTGCCAGCATACATCCCATAGCCGAGTTAGTCATTGACAAATAGAGAATCAGTGGCCTATCAAGCTTAGGAGGAGCCAAAACATGTGGGTTTGGAAAATACTGACGCATGGCTTCGAATGCGTCTTGGCATTTCTGATCCCATTCAAACTTGACCCCTTTCTTCAGCAGACGGAATAACAGCTCGCGTGTGGTTGTTAGTTTTACTATGAACAGGCTGATGAACTGTATCTTGCCCAAAAAGTCCCTGACTTCTCGTTCGGTCTTTGGAGGAGGGATTTCCATGATTGCCTTGATATTAGAAGGGTCAACTTCAATACCTCGTTGAGTAATCATAAATTCGAGCATCTTTCTAGTGGTGACTCCGAAAGCACACTTCTGTGGGTTAAGTCGCATCTTGTATTTTTTTATTCTTTCAAAGAACTTCTGTAATACTATGATGTGGCCATCCCGATTCTTGGACTTCACTATCATATCATCCACATACACCTCGACTTTCTTGTGTATCATGTCATGCAGCAAAGTAGTGGCTGCCCTTTGATAGGTTGCCCCTGCATTCTTCAAACCAAATGGCATCACATGATAATAGTAGGTGCCCCAAGGTATAATGAATGTTGTCTTTTCTCTATCTTCGAAGTCCATTAGGATCTGATTGTACCCGGAGAAACCGTCCATAAATGACAATAGAGCATGCTCCGCTGTGCTGTCTTCCAAAACATCAATATGCGGTAACAGAAAATCTTCCTTCAGGTTAGCTTTGTTAAGATCCCAGAAATCCACACAGACCCGAATACGTCCGTCTTTCTTTAGAACCAGAACAATATTGGCCACCCATTTCGAATACTTGGTTACCATAAGGAATCCAGCGTTAATCTTCTTAGTGACTTCTTCTTTGATCTTCAAAGCCCATTCTGGTCGTATCCATCTCAACTTCTATTTGATTGGTTTAGCGTCGGATATAAAGAGATATAGTGTTGGACAATGTTAGGATCAATACCGGGCATGTTCTCGTAAGACCATACAAAGACATTTTTGAATTCTTTTAGTAAAGTTATTAATTGCTCACGTTCAACTAAAGATAACGAAGACCCAATTTGCACAATTTGTGAATTAGTTTCATTACCCAGATTTATTGACGAAGTTTCTTCAATTATTGGTTGAGCACGCATTTCTTCTTCTCTTTTTATTAAAAATTTTATTTCTTCAGGGACATCCCTGTTGAATTCAAAATCGTCAGAAATCATATAAAATAAATCAAACAAAGCAGAGTAACCAAAAATCTTGTTTATTTCATTAAAGAGATAAGGGATTACAAGCTCGAAAGCAACAACAGGGGAAGATGCACAAATAGATGTGCTCTCCAACATAGATTCACATAAATCAGCCTCGAGGCATGCATTATGCAAATTACAAGACTCTAAGGACCAGTTTTTAACATTCCTTGCAGCCGCATCCATGATAAGCCCGGTGTAATCAGTTGGAGTGTTGTAGCCCAAAATCAAACAGTCCTGGTCAGTTATGCACATCTGATCCATCTTATTGCTAAATAAGATTCCCATGACAACGTCGTCTAATTTATCTACCCAATCCTCTTCTTGAATCACCTCTTCTTTCTCAGTTGCCTCTTCTTCCTCTGTATGCGACAACCTGTGGTTGAAGAAAATTTCCAACCCTGGTAACCTTTGATTAGTTTCCTCATCAAACCATGGCTCTGGAAAATCACAGTACGGAAAATCTTCACCTTCCTTGACAAAGTAACCGTTCAACGTTGAACGTTGCAAGATTGGCAACACTTGAATGGACTCTGGAATTCCTTGTTGCTTGTGACGCAACCCTATTCCTGAAAAATAAGACATACGTTTCATCATTGTAACCGCATAGGGATTAATGTAGCTCTCTTCCTCCTTTAATAGCATTTGAACAGCCTGAGTCTCATCGAATTGGAACCCACTTAGTGATACATCTCCTTCTCTATGCTGGACTTTTAAGAGAGTCAAGCCATCTTCTCTTAGGGGTTGAATACTATCTTCTCCATGGATGATTAGTACTGCCACATTCTTAATCAATTTCAGCTTCTAGTGAAGAGTAGAGGGAATAACTGGCACCTCGGAGTCGTGGAGCCAAGGTCACCCCAACAACAGATCGAAAGATGCCAGGACATCCAACACATAAAACTCCACTAAGGTTTCCACTGGTCCAACTGACACAACGAATGATACCATTCCAAGTACATCCCTCCTTGTATTGTCATAAGCCCGAACTCCTTGATTACTGGGCTTGAAATGATCCGGCTTCATTCCTAAGCAAACTATAGTTCTGAGTGGGCATACATTCAATGCTGAACCATTGTCGATAAGCGTTACTGGAACCTACTTCTCCAGCCACTTAACGGTGATGTGCAACGGCTTATTATAATTTCTCCCTTCTAATGGTAAATCTTTATCAGAAAAAAAAATCACCTTAGGCTCTACAGCTGGCAGTATCAACCCAATTAACTGTTCGGGAGTTACGTCTATCGATACATTGGCCTTATTCAGAACCTTCAACATGGCTTGCCAGTGCCGGTGTGAAGTCATCAGCAAACCCTAGATGCTGAAGTTGGCCTGAGTCTTTTTCAGCTGCTTCAATACAACATCGTCTTCTTCTTCTTGTTCCTTCTCCTTTCCTTTCCCGCTTGTTTGCCCATTTTCTAATTGAGTCATCTTGAAATGTCGCCCACTTCTAGTCAGATGTTCTACCCCTTTCTTAGGATCCCATAATACTCGTATTGTGTTCTCAAATTGTCTGACCTCGACAACATGCGGAGAGCTTTCAAATTCCCACAAGTCGTCTAGATTGACGCACTTTGATCTTTCCCTCCTTTCTTCTTCATCTTCTATTGCCCATGTGTTGTCGATATCTTCTAGCCCCCAAATATCTTTCCTGATGTAATCTACTTACTGTTCTCGGGTAACCCAAAAATTGGTCCATTCTTTCCCATCTGACTTTAGTACAATCTAAACCAGCTAGTAAGATTGTATCTCATCAACAAAATCCTCTTCCCCGAAGAGCTGGGGAAGAGTGATCCCATCTAGAACATGCCCAAAATCATGTGGGCTCACCGAGTAGTCAAAAGGTAAATCATTGTCATCATTATGTTCTTATTGGTTGTTGTCTTGAATCACCATTTGGTATCCTTCCCAAGCATCGTCATTCCACTCTTCTATCATGCCCCAACTATTTCTAGCCATAATCAACAAACAAGACGACTGATCCTCAATAGCTGAAACACATAGGCACAGTAGATACGCTGAACAGATATATTGACTAGGATCTTCTGACTACCCCAAATATATATAATTCACCCCTACCTGTTTAACATGATTCGGTAGTGAATTAGTTGTAACATTTGGTTTTTGGGCAGCAAATGGCGATGGGATGACCTTATTATGGATAAGATCCTAGATCTCATGACGCAGCCTCATGCATTTATCAGTCAAATGCCCATGACCTTGGTGAAAGGCATAGTATAGGGAAGCATTGTATTTTGGTGGTAAGGAATTAGGTATAGGTATAGGGTCTAAAAGCTTGATTAGCCTCTTCTCGACAAGTCGATTCAAAGCTGTAGATAATGGTATGTTGAGGGGAGTAAAAATTCTCCTCGGCTTTTGTTGAGACTATTGGGTATTGCTTGATTGCTGGGTGGAGGATGAGGGATTCAGTTGTCCAGAATGGGGGTTTTGCAAGTTGACTTCATTAGAACAAGAGATGAAGTTGGTAGCAGGGGTTGATAGGTTTTGGTTGTTTGAAGGGAAGGACCTCCTTGGCTTCTAACTGGGCTCAGACTTCTCAATGTCCCCAGACTGGATTGCGTCTTCAATTTAAACCCGGCATCGAACAACTGTTCGAAAGTGGAGTGCTGTTGTATGATCAGATAGCGCTTCAGAGGGGATTACAAATTCTTTACCACAATCTTTACCTGCTCCTTTTCCATTGACTGATTTGTCATCTTGGCCGCCTTTCTTCTCCATCATGTCAGAAAATCCACAAATGACTCTCAGCCTTCCTATCGGGTGGTTTCAAGTTCTCGGGTGGTTACATCTAGCTGGATGTTTTAGCTATACTAATTGACGAATGCTGTGGTAATATCTTTCCATGTTCTGGTCTTAGCAACATCGAGAGAAAGGAACTACTTCTAGGCCGCCCTTAAAAGAGATCAGTGGAATAACAGAGCCTTCAACTGGTCATTGATCCCCATAGAAGAGAGGGTACCGACGTACATTCTCAAATGAATTCGAGGATCACCGGTTCCATCGAACTTCTCCATTTTTGGCATCTTAAACTTTTTTGGCAGCTTAGCATCCGGGAACAAACATAATCCCCCAACATCTAGCATGTATTCCTCAACCCCTTTTTCCTTTCTAAGGACTTTTTCATTCGATCAATCTTTTTTGCCAGCATGGGCTCTCTAGATTGAGCTGTGTTTTCCTCCTCTATTGCGACTTGACGTAGAACTCGTGGCGGTACAATAATCAGTGGCACCTCTTGCCCTTGGTTATCTGCCCAAAAGCCTTCTCCATTTTTATTTGTGTCGTCTTGTAGCTCATTTACCCCAAGTAGATGAGCTTAGATTGCCCGAATTTGAGCCTGACACTGATTATGGGCATGCGTCTACCGTTCAATTGCCCTTTGTATCTCAGTGATTTCCCTCATCAGAACTATCAAGTTCACCTCATTTTCTTCCATCTCAACTAATTCTGAAGTCTACTCAGATACACGATAAAGCCTTCCAATTATTAATCTAGCCCACACTCGTACTAACTGTGACCTTTCCAACTCAATGGCCTAAATCTAAAGCAAAACCTACATCCCAAAAGCAGAATCACCAGTATTAGACACTTCCTAAAAAGAATTCTAATGACAGGTAGTAATCATCTCAAATACCAAAAATAGCTGACCACGAGCAGATATAATCACTAAAACTAAAATAATGCCCTTGTTGGGCTCATACTAGCAGCATAACGATTGGAAACCTTAGAACCAAGACGAACACCGAGTGAAGAAGCAACACAACACCAAAAGGAAGGTTTATTCTAAGAATCTAAAGGAAAAAATGGTAGCACTCTAGTATGCAAAACAGATCTAACTTAGAAGGGTCTAAGACAAGATCTTGAACAGGGGTTTGAAGAAAGCAAGCCTAAAAAAAACTAGGAGTATAAAATCGACAGCCTGAGAAGAACCCAGAAGAGATAGAAAAGCTATCCTAAAGGCTTGGAACCAAAACACAGGCATGACCCGGAAGAAAATCGATGACACGAAAGCCAAGCAAGGTGAAGATTAAAACCCAGGTAAGAACCCAAAGAAAAAATTATATTAATCAACAAAGGATAACAGGAAATCCGAGCCAAACCCGAAAAAGGGGAACTAGCCTAAGCCGAACAAACACACAAAAAGAACAATCCTAACAAATGCAAACAAAATATATAATTAACAAAACAAATAATTCTACTGGGTCAGCAGCACTTAATGGAGAGTTCAGCCAGTAAGGGTACCTTCTCAATACAGCCGAGTATATACCTCACATGCCTAGTGTGATACAGAACATAGTCAAACGGTATGCAAGAACTCTTTTATCGTACCTGTGAAAGCGTACAGCCAGTAAGGATTGCTCGTCTTCCCAACATAGTCCCTAGACAATAAACTGGCTGGGGTATCGGGTCGACCAGGCAGGGACTGAGAACAATGCAAATGCGTGTGAAAATGCAAATGAGAAATTCTTGTTAAGAACCAATGATGTTTTCAAGTCTAGCCCTCTTATTTGATTTTATAAACTAGTTCCCAGTGGAATCACTAGAAAATACTGTGGCGCTGGAATTTGAGATTTTGAGTTCAAAAATAAGGGAATTCAAGAAATATTTAGAAAATACTTTAACACCTTGAAAATTAAATTTTGAAAATCCTTTTTTGTTAAAAATGGAGTGGCCACTTGGTTTTTGAAAAAAACCAATAAAAACAAAAATAAACTATTGATCTTTAAAATGTTAACTAGAGAAAATAAAGGTTCGAGGGCTAAGATATGAACCAGTGAAGGTGTTAGGTACCCTGTTCACCCAACCGTGAGGTTAGTCTTTACTAATCATCATCGAATCTTAATTAAATTTCTCAAATGCATGCAAATACAGAAGATGGAGGCAAAGAGAGAACATTCGAAATCAAATAAGAAAAATACATAGTATACGTATATAGAAACAAAGCCAATAAGAAAAAAAAATTCTAAGTCCTACGACATGCAATTTCTAATTAAAGGATATATGGAGCAAGCCCTCATGCTATATCACCAAATAACCTAAATTAGCATAATTCAATTAGAAAGAAAAAAAATACGCAAAAAAAAGTCACAAAAGTCAAATCATACTAAAAATGAACATGAATTTGCTAACAATATTACTAAATAACTAAGATATCCCAAATTATTTTAAACAAGGTTTTAAATAAAGTAAACAAAGCATACTTTACAACTATCATACCAAATATGTATATTACCAAATAATCTAAAATTACATTAACATGATTAACTTATACAAAAAAGAAAAGAGAAACTAAAATAAAAAAGGTATATGAGAATTCTATATCAAAAGGTTAAAAAGAAAACAATTAAAGACTAATAACATGAATTTTATGTACTTATAAGACAAAAGAAAGCTCAAAGACTTAATCAAAAGAAAAAAAAATTAAAGAAAATTAAACCAAAATTAAAAGATTTTTGAGGAAGATAAAAAAAAGGCTATTAAACTAATTAGAATTATGACTTAAAGAAAAAGAAAGGAACCTAACTATTTTTAGAAATTTTATAGATTTTATATGAAAACTTGACAAAATATTAAAAAAAAGTGAAAGAAATGCTGCAAAAAGGGAAACTAAGCTAAAATGAAGAGATTGTGAGTTTTAATGTTAAACAAAATAAAAGAAGAGAAACATGTTAGTTCTAGGCAACCCAAGAGGGGGTGAATTGGGTCATTAAAAAAATTAACAATTTTAAAAATATTTTCAAAACTCTTTTAATATAGCAATCAATTAAAGCAGGATAAGCAAATATTGAAGCAATAAAAATATTAAAAAGGTTAGGGATAGAAAGATAGAACCAGACACCAAGAATTTTATAGTGGTTTGACTTCTTCCAAGCCTACATCCACTCTTCAAGTTCTCTCTTGAGTATTTCCACTATATAAAATACTTCACGTGCGCATTCCAAGTATTTACAACTTCAAGACTTCGCTTGAGTAAATCGAATATTTACGGGCACATTCAAAAGCCTGGCACAGTTTCAAGAAGATCTTATGAAAATAATCACATGTTTTCTTCTAATCTCTCTTGAACTCTTCTTTGATCAGATTTACTCACTCACTCAAAGAATAAAGGGTGACTCACCCTTGATTATAATAAATGAAGAGTATTAATATGAAACACTCACTCTCTTTACAGAAAAAATTTACAATAAATGAGAAAGTAAAGAGAGACAAGGAACAAGAGCTGGAGATTCAGCAATAAATGAGGGCTTGAGAAATCTGAGTTTGATTCAAGCAATAGAACAGTAAATGTATGTCTTTAGTTAGAGTAAATGCTGAGAAGTTACTCCTTATATAAGCTCTTGTGCATTCATGATCATTGGAGGTAAGTAGGAGCAATAAATGCCAAAAATCCAACCATTGAGGTCTGCCGTGAATTTGAAATTCCGTTGCCGATGTCGACACAACTACTTTTGGTGTCGACACAAATTTTCTAGGGCAGTGGTCTTCAAGTGGTTGGGTCGACACATTTCTTCTGAGGGGTCGACACAATTTTTGCAAGCTTTCTCACCAACACAACGGTGTCGACACATTTGGATCTGGTGTCGACTCGTTTGAAACTTCAGCATCTGGAGGAGGCACTTTGTGTCGACTCAACTTACCTTTGGTGTCGACACTAAATTCTGCAGGAAGTCTCGGTATATTTGTGTCGATACTTTTGGACTTTGGTGTCGACACCTGAAATCTGCAGGTGGTCTCGGTTCTTTTGTGTCGACACATTTGGTATTTATGTCGACTCATTTTGAGTCCTGAAGGTTTCAGCTCTTTTGTGTTGACACAAAACTTATTTATGTCGACACTAACTTTTGGTACGTGAAAGTAACTTCATAACATTGTTAGGGTGTCAAACCATTTGTTCAAAAGTGTTGACACACTTGATATGCTTTAAGTATTCTTTATCTTAAAAGTGTTTGACTTAATTTTCAATTGGATTTAACACAAAATATTCTCTTTTAAGAATACTTATATGTTTTAATCCTTTTGAGAGTTTAGTCATTTCATTTGGCTAAAGGTGTCAACTCAAATGTTTAAAATGTACTAACACTTTTATTTTAAAAATATAAAATATAATCCTTTTAAATCAATTTATTCTTAAAAAATGAATTTATAAAAATCATCAAATCAATGTAAAAAGTCTTTGGGCTAACAATCTCTCATTTTTTGATGATTACAATCATTTATCATTTTCTAGAAAACATTTAAAAAGATTTTTTAACGAAGGTTTTTCCCTTATCAATATGCCTTAAACAGAAAGAATAATTATAATAGCTAGGCATACATTCAACAGAGTAATATACACTTTGAAGATGATTTACAATATAAACTTTAGAAAATTTGTGCATCAAAACAATTATGTGCTAAGTGAATTTCCAAAATCCAAACACGTATATATATATAAACAGAATTGGCTATGCACAGACACATATATAAGTATCAACATTCATCCATAAGCATGAAAACAAATGTTTTAAACATTTATCCAAACCTTTCAAACAAACCATTCAACCAAAAAAAATAGTATGTTAAACTTTTACATCTTCTCCTTCATAAAAAAACTAAATAAAAGATACTATTTTCTTCTCTTCTTCTCTCTTCTCCTCTTCTCTTCTTCTTGCCTTACTCACCTTTCTTCTCCCCTTTTGTAATTGGCAAAAAAGGGATCACTGGTCATCCATGAAGCGTTTGAACTGCTTCTAAGCTTTAGCTTTATCTTTGCTTGCAGACACTCGTTTCTTGGAAGCTCGAGTTCTTTCATCCTTAGCATCAGCTGCTGCCATTACCTCAAATCTAGCTGCCAAAGCGAGGTCAGCTTCACGATTTAGACGAGCCGCCTTTTCTTCTTTGGTCTCCTTTTGCTTGAGCTGTTTGCACCAAGCTTCGCAGAGCCATTGAAGGTGCTCTTCAACTTTCTGGGAATTTGCATGGATGGCAGTGACAATACCCTGATCGTATTCCTTCTGGACGTGATGCAGGATTGCTTTATTTCAATTTACAATGGAGATAATATTGTCATCCATAATTTTGCATAGGACTCTCCTGGCATTCGTGGCATTTTCAACGTCTCGCCGGAGACTGCGATTAGTTTTGTCGAGGTGCTTGACTTTGTCGGATAGGGAGGAAACAATTTAATTTAGATCGAAAAAGTCTTGATCGACCTTAGCTTGAAATGAAGACAAGGTAGAGGATAAAGATTTTATCAAGGAGACAACTTCAGACAAATCAACATGAACAGAAGCAGATGAAGGGACAGATGGTGTAGGGGGAGCATGATCAGATGTGGAAGAAGGAATAGAGGAAGGATCATCATGAGGGCTAGAGGAGGAGGGGCCAGGAGCACTATAATCAAAAGGGATAGGGGATATACCACGAGTTAGAGGAGGAGGAATTCTAGTGGAAGAGAGGGTACCACGTCGGGATGTAATCCAAACTCCATTAACATTTGTAATTTTCATATGTTTAAGAGTAGAACTACCATACAGATTGTGTTTTGAAAAGGGTACCATTTTTTGACGGATAGGTTTACGCCAAAGTAGTGAAACACGTGGGTCAAGTACATGCCATGAGGGAGAAAGGAGTTGAACTTACTATGAGAGTGCAACATATGAGAAATGAATAAGAAGTCTAGGTCTAGGCTTTTCTATTCAAGAATACACCACATGATAAATATGTGCATATATGCAACATCTCCAAATTTTTCTATTTGTGGTAGGAAAATGTGATTCACTATATGATGCAATATACGCATCTTTGGCTTGAGTGAATTAGTCTCTAAGGGCTTTGAAGGGTCTATCTCATCGACTTCAAAAATATTTTTTACAGCCTCAGAAAAAGAAAAGCCTTCAATGCCAATGGATTTTTTGTTACGAGGAACACAAATCTCACCTCCAGGAATACCAAGAATTTCATTGAGGGATAAAGGAGTCAAATGAATGTCAACACCGTTTACCCATGTGGTAATGGTGGTGGATGGAATCAGTGAAATGTGACAGTGAGCATAAAAAGATTTCACAAGTGTGGGATAATAGAGTTCGTGGGATTGTAAAAGTCTTTTCCACCCAAGACTTGAAAAGAAATCCTTGAATCTCATTTCAATAGAGTCAAAGAAGGAAAAATCTACGCTACGGCCAGGGGTGACTTTTCAATTCACAAAAGATGCAAAATATAGTTGACTAATTTTTGGGGTTTTGAAATTGATTACCTCAACCATTGCAACTAATTCAGGTGCCGTCGCCGTCGCCATCGTCGGAGTCGTCGTTGTCTTCTTCTTCTTGGACGCTCTAGGATTTGACGAACTTCCTTCACCGGTGCGTTTTATGCCTTTTTCCATCATCCTCGGAGGCGTCGTGAACGGTTTTGGTAAGAATCAAAGAGAGAATGTGGGTGAAGATGAAAGGTCGACACGATTTTTGAAAGAAAAAAATTACGGGAGATGAACAGTTATATAGAGAGAAAGGGAAATGATGCGATATTTGGGGGACCGACGCCTCTATATATAGGTATAAAGATTTGTGTTGACACATGACATTTGTGTCGACACTTTTCTTTGCAAAAGTGTGGGTATACGAAACAGGAAATGGTGTCAACACTCAGAAGGTGTCGACACATTCGGCTATTTAGGTCAATACGATTAAGTTTTGTGTCGACACAAATTTACTGAGAGACAGGGAACAAATTTGGGTCGACACTATATATAAAGAGGTCGACACTTTTCTTTACAGTGCCACTTCTATACAGTTTTGGGTCAACACAGCACACGATTGTGTCGACACTTTTTCAAGTGGTGTCAACACATTTTCACATGTCAAGAAAGAACATCAAAAGTATTGAGATACAATGAAAAGATATGGTTAGTATGACATATTAATCATGAATTAAGAGCACATAGCATACCAAGTTCTCTTCTTATATAGCATATTCTTTATTCATTTAAGGATTTTGTAAAAATGTTCGCTAATTGGTAATTTGTGCCTATAAATTTAAGTTTAATATTACCTTTTTGTACATGATCTCTTATAAAATGATGTATAATCTCTATATACTTGGTTCTTGAATATTGTATTGGGTTCTTAGATATATTAATTGCTCTGGTGTTATCACATTTTATAGGGATATGATCTAAACAAAAACTATAGTCCTCTAATTGTTGTTTCATCTAAAGAACTTGTGCACAACAACTTCCAGTTGCAATGTACTTGGCCTCGGCTGTAGACAAGGCCATTGAGTTCTATTTCTTGCTAAAACAAGAGATTAGTGAGTGTCCTAGAAATTGATATGTTCCACTTGTACTTTTTCTATCCACTTTATATTCAGCAAAATCAGTATCTGAATAGCCAAATAACTCAAAGGCTATTCCTCTGGAATAGAATAATCCTAGGTTTTGTGTACCTAAGAGGTATTTAAAGATTCGCTTAACGGCGGTCACATGTAATTCTTTAAGATTAGATTGAAATCTAGCACACATGGAAACACTAAACATAAATTCGTTAGTTGCACCAAAAATAATATCATCCACATAAATTGATGAAAAGAGTGGTATCTATTTTTTCTCTTAAAAACTCATTTTCAATCAAGAATTTTTTTAGCATTTTATACCATGCTCTAGGTACTTGCTTTAAACTATAGAGAGTATTGATAAGTTTGTAAACATAGTTTGAAAAATCTATATTTTCAAAGTCAGAAAGTTGTTTAACAAAAAAATTTTCCGAGATAAAACAATTTAAAAATGCACTATTGCAATCAATTTGATAGAGTTTGAAGTTTTTAAAGTATGCAAAAGTAAGCAACATCTTAATGGCTTCAAGCCTAGCCGCAGGAGCAAAAGTCTCATCAAAATCAATGCCTTCTTCTTGATTGTAACCTTAGGCTACCAATTCGAGTTTTGTTCCTAAGAACTACTTCATTCTCTTTCATTTTATTTCTAAAAACCAATTTTGTACCGATGATGGAGTGTTCCTTAGGTCTTGAGAGTAAAGTCCAAATCTTGTTTCTTTCAAATTGATTAAGCTCTTCCTGCATAGTTAAGGTAAAAAACTCATCGTCTTCAGTTTCCTTAAAATATTTTGGTTCAGTCTAGGAAAGAAATGCTAAATTACCACAAATATTATGTAGAGAATATCGAGATTTGATACCTTACGATGGATCACCAATGATAAGATCTTTTGGGTGACCATGAGCATACCTCCACTCTTTAGGTAAATCTAAATTTTTTAGATTTGAAGATTCAGCAACCTGTTGGATTGCATTTTGTTGAGAATTTAAAGCTTCTTCTTGATTTTGCACTTTCTTGTCTTTGATGAATATATCTTCTACACTTTTTTCTATGTCTAACAAGTTATCTTAACAAAAATCTTTTGAAGAACCAAGGTTAGCTTCATAAAAAATAACATGTATAAATTCTTCAACAACTAGGGTCCCTTTTGTTGAAAACTCTATACGCTTTGCTAGATATAGAATACCCTAAGAAAATACATTCATCAGATTTTACGTTGGACTTGTCCAAAAGTTCTTTGTTGTTGTTCAAAACAAAACATTTGCACCCAAAGGCGCGAAAGTAACCGATGCTAGGTTTTCTTCCATTTCATAGCTCATATAAGACTTTCTTGAGAGAAGCTCTTATCATAGCTTTGTTTATAATAAAACAAGCGGTATTAACAGACTCGACCAAAAAGTATCTTGGTAAGTTGTTTTCACAAAGCATGATTCAAACCATTTCTTCTAATGTCCTATTCTTTCTCTCAATAATTCCATTTTGTTGAGGAATTCTAGGAGTAAAGAAGTTATGGTTAATACCATTTTCATCACAAAACTTTTCAAAATTTTTATTTTTAAATTCTTTACCATCATCACTTCGGATATTTGTAATTTGAATTTTTTTTTCATTTTGAACTTTTTTAGACAGTTTTGCAAAAGAGACAAATGTTTCATTCTTATGAGTAAGGAATAGCACCCAAGTGTATCTAGAGAAGTCATCAACAATAACAAAGGCATATCTCTTGCCTCAAAAGCTTAAAGTCCTTGTTGGATCAAATAAATCCATGTGCAATAGTTGTAATGGCTTAGAAGTTGAATTTTCATTTTTAGAATGAAAAGAACTTCTAAATTATTTGCCTTGTTGGCATGCATCACACACTTTGTCTTTTTTAAATTTGATTTGGGGTAACCCAATCACTAACTCATTTTTTAAAAGTTTGAAAATTAAGTTCATGTGTGCATGTCCAAACTTTCTATGTCACAACCAACTATTATCACTCAAGGCGGCTAAGCACTTGATGTCATTCTTAGAAAGATCATTGAGAGTGAATGTATAAATATTTTCATGTCTTCGACCTTCAAAGATAACTTTGTTATTGAATAAATCTTCAATAACACATTTAACATGATCGAAGGCAACCTTGTGACCTTTGTCACAAAATTGGCTTATACTAAGAAGATTATATTTCAAGTCATCAATAAGCAAAATATTTTCAATAGAAGGGGAAGAAATTTTATCAATACATTCAATTCATATGATTTTTCTTTTGCTATTGTCTCCAAAAGTCACAAATCCACCATATTTTGGTTTGAGAGATGCAAATACCGATTGGTCGTTTGTCATGTGTCTTGAACATGTGCTATCGAGATACCACATCTATTCTTTTAATGAAGATTTGAGACACACCTGCAAGGAGAATCAAGTTTTGATTTTTGGTACCCAAGTCTTCTTAAGTCCTTTGGTATTAGTTCCTTGAGTATG
Source organism: Heliamphora pulchella (assembly GCA_032270985.1). Taxonomy (NCBI): domain Eukaryota; kingdom Viridiplantae; phylum Streptophyta; class Magnoliopsida; order Ericales; family Sarraceniaceae; genus Heliamphora; species Heliamphora pulchella. The sequence goes on along the minus strand of JAULJZ010006190.1, from coordinate 16,918 downwards.
TGTTCCTTTAGAAATTCAAACCTTCTTGACAGAATTATTTGACAAATTTCTATTTGGACATTGTGTAACAGTGCGTCCATGTTAATAGTAATAAAAACAAGTTGCATTTGTATGATTAGAAGATGCCTTGACAAAAATATTACTTAAGAACTTTTGTTTCTTTTTTGGCATATACCAAATTCTGGCTTTGTCAAAAATATATTTTTGCATGCAAAGAAGTTTGTCTAAGTTGTTCTTTCCTTGAGTGAACTTATAAATAGTTTTAGTAAGGTCTTCAGCCTTTTCAATCAAAATCTTGTTTTTATCTTTCAAAACGGAGACTTGTTTTGATAAAGCAAGTTTTTCATTTTTCAAGGTTTCAATCTTAGTTGAGGAGGAAAGAACAAACTTTTTCAAAATAGAGTTCTTTACACCAATTTTTCTCAATTTATCGTGCAAATCTTCAAATGCACTTTGTAATTTATCTAAAGAAAAAGGTTCAAAGGTTACCTTATCTTCTTCTCCAGCTATGAGGTATAGATTTGCTACTTTATTTTTTTTCTTTTCATCCTCCGAACTGCTGTCATTACTTTCACCCCATGCAGCTATCATGGCTTTTTTGAAACCCTTTTTGAATTACTTTTTGAGCTGAGAACATTCATTTTTGACGTGTCCAGGCTTTTTACACTCATAGCAGATGATTTGTTCTTTCTTGAAGTCGTTCTTGAATTTACTAGAGTCACCTTTGAATTTGGTAGGCTTGCCTCAGTGTCCTTTCTTCTTGAAGAACTTTCTTTCTCATTGTTTCTTATTTTTAAGAAATCGTTTAAATTTTTTTTTGTGATGAGAGCCATGTCTTTATTCTCATAACTTGAGGAATCTTCCTCGGATTCTTCGTTATGAGTTGAGGATTTGAAGGCGATGCCTTTTTTCTTTTTATTGTCATTCTCATCGTCCATCTTTATGTTTATCTCATGGGTCATGAGAGAACCAAGAAATTCTTCTAAACTGAGCGTGTTGAGATCTTTAGCTTCTTGAATGGCCGTGACCTTTGCTTTCCAACTCTTAGGCATGCACCTATGAATTTTTTTCACTATTTTTGCATTTGTATAAGTGTTGTCAAGAGATTTTAGTCCATTAATAATATCAGTAAAGCGAGTAAACATATCATATATAATTTCATCATACTTTATTTTGAATAATTTAAAGTTATGCACAAGCAGGCTTATTTTGGACTCTTTCACTTGATTTATACCCTCATCGGTAACTTCGAGTCTATCTCATATTTTTTTTGCGGTGTCACATGTAGAGATCATATTGAACTCATTTGGGTCTAGTGAGCAATATAGGAGATTCATGACTTTAGCGTTCTTTTGAATTTCTCTAATATCATTTTCAGTCCATTCAGCCTCAGGTTTCAAAACGGAAGCCCTTTCAACGATTTTGGTAGGTCTTTTGGGTCCATTAATAATAATCCGCTAAAAGTCATAGTCTACGACTTGAATGTTAATTCTCATTCTAGTCTTTCAATAGTTGTAATTTGTTCCATTGAACAAGAGAGGTCTATTGATCGACTGACTTTTGAATTAAATAGGTCCGATACTAGTGGTTGTCATAAAAAATTCTTAGACGGTTAAGTAAAAAACAAGAGCCCAAGTTCTGATACCAATTATTAGTTCTAGCCAACCCAAGATGGGGGTGAATTGGGTTTTAAAAATTTTAATAATTTTTAAAACTTTTTTGAAAATCTTTTAATATAGCAAGCAATTATAGCAAGATAATCAAGGATTAATGCAAAATAAATATTAAAGAGGTTAAGGTTAGAGAGATAGAACCAGATCGGCAATCAAAGGATAGGCGCTGACAGATTTTGTCGTGGAGTTCACCTGGGAAGATAAACTGACACCCGCCACAACCGCTGATCAGGTTGGTAGTGGTCCTTGTCATCTTAGGATGCCCGAGCAGGAGAACGCGAAGGCGGGTCAATTTCTTGAACATAGACAGATCCTCAAAAAAGGGTAGGGGAGGTGTGGGGCTGATTATGACCTACCCCTTCGAAGATCGGTTAGAGCAGGCCATCCTACTGGATTTTCGGGTAACCAATAATGAAACGGAATATGAAGCGTTAGTGCATGGGCTAAGGATAGCCAATGCATGTGGGGCAACTCGCCTAATGGTCAGTATGGATTCTGAACTGGTAGTACACCAGGCTAACGGGGTATATGAAGTGAAAAATGAGAAACTCATACAGTACAAGTCCCTAGTTGAGGATCTACTTAAAGGTTTCCAATAAGTAAAATTGTAGTAGGTCCCACGAAACGACAATTAAGAAGCCAATCGATTGGCGCAGTTGTCCTCATCAGGCAAGGATATGGCTGAGCAGGGGATCGTGTGGGAGGTGATTGACCATCCCAGTATTGAAAGCCCATTGGCAGGGTTGAAGGTCATGAAAATTCAGGACATCTTATGGGTCTAGGCTATCGTGAGGTACCTTGGGGCGGGGGAGTTGTCGGAGGATAAGAAAAAAGCTAGAAATTTAAAATTTTGGGCCATGAGATACACCATTTTTGAAGGGGTCTTTTACAAAAAAAAATGGGATCTCAATGCCCTACTTACACTGTGTGTCAGAGCAGGAAGTTAAATACGTACTTAGAGAAGTTCATGAAGGCGTGTGCAGAAATCACTCGAGAGCCAGGTCCTTGGTCAAAAAGATCGCAAGGGCTGAATATTACTGGCTTACCATGATGAACGACGCCAAGGACTACGTCAAGAAATGTGACAAATGCCAGCATTTTGCAAGCATCACAAAGAAGCTTTCGGCTGATCTAACTGTGCTGACCAGTCTATGGCCCTTTACTCAGTGGGGCTTGGATTTGGTCGACCCATTTCTTGTGGCAAGGAGGCAGATGATATTCCTGGTGGTTGCCATAGACTACTTTACCAAATGGGTAGAGGTAGAGCCCCTAGCCGAAATCACCGAATGAAACATCACCCAGTTTGTATGGAAGACCATCATTTGTTGGTACGGTGTTAGTTCTAGGCAATCCAAGAGGGGGGTGAATTGACTCTTAAAAATTTAAAATAATTTTTGAAATCTTTTCGAAAATCTTTTAATATAGCAAGATAATCAAGGATTAATGCAAAGCACATATTAAAGAGGTTAGGGATAGAGAGATAGAACTAGACACTAAGAATTTTATAGTGATTCGGCTTCTTCCAAGCCTACGTCCACTCCTCAAGTTTCTCCTTGAGTATTTTCACCATACAGAATGCTTCACGGGCGCATTCCAAACCTTTACAATTTTAAGATTTCGCTTGAGATAATGAATATTTACAGACACATTAAAAAGTTTATATCAACTTCAAGAAGATCCCATGAAAATAATTTTTTATTTTTTGTTCTAATCTCTCTTGAACTCTTATTTGATGAGATTTACTCACTCACTCAAAGGATAAATGGTGACTTGCCATTGATTACAATAAATGAAGAAATTAATGAGAAACACTCACTCTCTTTATAGAAATTATTTTACAATAAATGAGAACGTAAAGAGAGATGAGGAACAAGAGCTGGAGTTCAGTAATAAATGAGATCTTGAAAATATTTAGATTGATTCATGCAATAAAATAGTAATTGTAAGTCTCCAGTTAGATTAAATACTGAGAAGTTACTCCTTATATAAGCACTTGTGCATTCATAACTGTTGGAGGTAAGTGAGAGCAATAAATGCCAAAAATTCAACTGTTGAAGTCTATCGCAAATTTGAATCTGTGTCACAGGTGTCGACATAAAAGCCTTTGCTGTCGACACAAAATGTCTAGGGCAGGAATTTTTAAGTATTTGGTCGACACAATACTTCTGAGGCATCGACACAAATTATGCAAACTTCCTCACTAACACAACCGTGTCGACATTTTTGGATCTGGTGCCGACTCATTTGAACTTCAGCATCCGAGACAAGATCATTTGTGTTGACTCATTTTACCTTTAGTGTCGACACTAAATTCTGCAGGAAATCTCAGTATATTTGTGTCGATACTTTTGGACTTTGGTGTCGACACCAAATTTCTTCATGCGGGTTCGGGACTTTTGTGTCTACTCATCTACAATTTTGTGTTGATACTTGAAATCTGCAGGTGGCCTCGGTTCTTTTGTGTCGACACATTTGGTATTTGTGTCGACTCAAAGTTCCAGATACCAAAAGTGAGGAACCACTTTTGTGTCAAAGTTCCGGATACCAAAAGTGAGGAACCACTTTTGTGTCGACACAAAACTTATTTGTGTCGACTCATTTTGAGTCCTGAAGGTTTCGGCTCTTTTGTATTGACACAAAAACTTATTTGTGTCGACACTAATTTTTGTTACCTGAAAGCAACTTTATAACATTGTTAGGGTGTCAAACCATTTGTTTAAAAGTGTTGACACACTTGATATGCTTCAAGTATTCTTTACCTTAAAAGTGTTTAACTTAATTTTCAATTGGGTTTAACACAAAATATTCTCTTTTAAGAATACATTAGTGTTTTAATCCTTTTAAGAGTTGAGTCATTTCTTTTGGCTAAAGGTGTCAACTCAAATGTTTAAAATGTGTTAACACTTTCATTTTAGAAATATAAAATATTATCTTTTTAAATCTATTTATTCTTAAAAAATAAATTTATGAAAATCATCAAAATCAATGTAAAAAGCCCTTGGGCTAACATACGGGATCCCAAGAGTGCTGGTCACAGACAACGGCAAGCAGTTTAACAATAGTAACTTTAGGAAATTTTTAGAAGAACTCGGTATTCAGTTGCATTTTGCCTCTCCTACCCACCCGCAATCTAACGGCCAAGTGAAAGTCACCAACAGAACTCTGCTCAAGCTGTTGATGACTAAATTGGAAAAATGTAAGGGATTATGGCTTGAAGAACTTCTAAACGTGTTGTGGGCATACAGAACCACCGCCCGCACACCCATAGGTGCCACCCCCTACGTCCTAGTATTTGGCCATGAAGCAATAATCCCAATGGAAATAGGGCTGACCAACGCTAGAGTGGAACACTTCAACCAAGAACACAACAGCCAAGACCTCAGGGTAAACATAGATTTATAGAAGAAATCGGAGAGCAATCAGCAATCAGAACAGCAATCTACCAAGAGAAAATGCGTAAGTACTATAACTCCCGTGTAAAGGGAAGGAGCTTCAGACCAAGGGACATAGTGCTCAGAAAAGTTATCTTAACCACAAAAAACTCCACAGAGGGCAAGTTAGGGGCCAATTGAGATGGTCCCTACGTTGTCAAACTCTCGTGAGGAAGGGGAGCATACCGACCCCAAACCATGCAAGAAAAGGATTTAACCTACCTTTGGAATGCGGAGCACCGGCAGAGGTACTATACATAGGTAAAGTAGAATTTGAGAGTTGAATTTTATTTCCTGAGTGCCCAATGTATGAAGACGTATTTAATAAGAGCTCTAAATGAAATTTATTTTGCCTCAAGTACTTCCTTACAATATTTTAGCCGCAAATCCCAAGTTCACTGCAGGATCAAGTGTCAAGGAAGATCACGAGATGATCCGCCTCCAGAAAGAAGGACTTAGACTAAGGGTCAGAAGGTAGGGCAGATCACGAGATGATCAGCCTCTAGAATGAGGGGCCTGGATCTAAGGGTTAAAGGGCAGGGCAGATCACGAAATGATCAGCCTCAAGAATGAAGGGTCTGGACCTAAGGGTCAAAGGACAGGGTAGATCATGAGATGATTAGCCTAAAAAATGAAGGGCCTGAACCTAAGGGTCAAAGGGAATGGCAGATCATGAAATAATCAGCCACAAGAATGAAGGGCCTAGACCTAAGGGTCAGAGGGCATGGCAGATCACGAGATGATCAGCCTCTAGAATGAAGGGTCTAGACCTAAGGGTCATTGGGTAGGGCAAATCACGAGATGATCAGCCTCTAGAATGAAGGGCCTGGACCGAAAGGTTAGAGGGCAGGGCAAGTCACGAGATAATCAACCTCCAGAATGAAGGGCCTGGACTTAAGGGTCAGAGGATAAGGTAGATCACGAGATGATCAGCCTCCAGAATAAAGAATCTTAACCTAAGGGTTAGAGGATAAGGCTGATCACAGGATGATCAGCCTCCAAAATTAAAGAATGTCACACCTAAAGACCCTGAGGTCGGCTTGGCTCATATCAAGCTGAAGGAAGAAATGACGAGAAAAAGCAAGCAAGCACATGCATATAAAGCCAACACAAATTATCACACTTCAGCCAAAAACAAGGAAAAAATACTTGCAAGATAACGCAAAGATCAAATGCCATTCAAATCAAGCTAAAACACATATGTGTCAACTAGTTAAAGAAAAAAAAAACAAAAAAAAAACTTTCAATCTTAGTGTACCTAAACCTGCCAACCAATCAAGGAGGGACAAAAGCTCTCAAGTCAAGAAAATGTTTAAACCCCCAAATACGCATGGAAATGTTTCAAAAATCACACAACAAAAAAAATTAAAATGTTTCGGATGAAATGAGGAAAGGAGAAAGATCAGGGAACTATAACCCCGGGGCACCATCATCTTCAGCATAACCAGTTAAATCCAGAGCAGCAGGAGCATCACCACCTTCCGCTTGGCCAGTCAAGTCCAAGACCACAGTAGGAGGAAAGATGACATCATCAACTTGTGGAGAACCAGCCACCGTCGAGGCATCATCTTCTTCAGGCTGAATTATGGAGAAGTCCTGATCAGGAAAGGCTATCTAGGCTTGTCGGCGAAAGGCCTCAAACCTAAAGTTCCACTGTTCAGCCAGAAGATACCTCCCATCAACAGAGTTCATGTAGTCGGTTATGTGCTAGGAGACGATCTGCCTAAACTCTCTTGAATTCTTGAACTCCTCAATATAGCCGATCCTGTCCTTAGTGTTGCGGAATTCAAGCTCATGGCACTTAAACTTCAGATCGGTAATGGAAGATTGTTTGGCCTTAAGATTAGCAGCCATCTCTTTCTTTTCCTTGTTCAGCTCTATCACTACGTTTTAGAGTCTCTCTAGATCAACCTTCGGATTGTTATTCTCGTGTTTCAAAGGCTCCATTTGCTCTTTCAGAAACTTGATTTGCTTACCAGCCGTTATCAGCCTCCTCTCCGCAGCCTTCCAAGCTTGGTGATACTTAGTCATGCGAACCACCGCATGATGACCCATAATAACGGCCTACAAAAAAAAGAATGAAAGAGAGACAAAGAAGAAGGGAAGAATGTAAGCAACCTTTGTAGTAAATAATGACAAAATTGGCATGCAAAAACAGGTATGTTACTTGCCTTCGCCATCTCCTGGAGAAAGCAGCAACTGACAACATTAGGGGATAGAGCCTTCAACACTTCTTGATTAGCAAGCGAAATGGCGCCCTTAATAAATTTGCGTCCAGATAGCCCCTTCATAAAGACCAAAAGAACAGCAAGGTTCTAAGTAGTGAGAGGGGGAGGGAGAACCTTCACCTGAGGCTCCGCACTGGAGCTCAGCAGACCATTCGCTAAGCAACCACTACAACCTCTCTTGGAACGATCAGTCTCACTGGGCAGAGAACTTACTAACTGACTAGGAGTTTTCATTTCTTTCTCTATCTCTCTCTCTCTCTCTCTCTTTGTTGATGGGTAAAAAATTTTGGTCGCTTCGAAGAAGGGAGACCCAAACCACTAGCTGGCTCAGAAGCCCTTTTTCTCACAGCTCTCCCAGCCTCTTCAGCGCCTCTTTGTTGACCTTTCTCATTTTTCTTGAAAGCGCAAAGACTGGTTACAACAACAAAGACATAGAGTGGTTCACAGAAGACCCAATTCGAACAATAAAATAGCATAAGTCACTTGACAATTTCACACCTTCTTCCAACTCGGCTATGCAAAATAAACTTAGGGCATCAAAGGTAGGTTTAGGTCCAAGAAGATACTCACTTTGACTATCTACGATGACTAGAATAGATTAGTTCCTATCCTCATAAGCGTGAGCAACATCCACCATCCTTTTTCCCTCCTCAGAAATTTCTTGATTCCTAGCATAACCTAGACACAGACCCTACCTAAGTCAATGACTGCTCAACTGGAAAAGAGGGAAGATAATAGGAGCACAACAATCAAAAATACACTAATCGTCCTTGGGAGGCTCTACTCAAATACGTTGCACCTTTGAGGTGGCATCATCCACAGCTTCCCAGGCTTGAAACAACCAGCCATACCTAAAGACAAAGAAAAAATAGCTTTTCCAATGTTTGCTAGACGAGGAAAGACCGGTAACTAAACCCCGCTTGTCCCGAGCCTAGAGGCTCATGTACCTACAGAGATGCTCTACCAATTTATAACACCACAGGAGCTCTCAGAGGGTTAAACATCTTTCGCGACCTCTTGCCATGTGCCAAAGGATTATGCTCCCAGTCAAATCCTCCAAGCATTGGGGACTAGCTGGTTGGAGGCTATCCCTAGGAAATGAAGGAGCTCTCTCATGAGGAAGGAAAAGAGAAGCAAAGCTTTGCTTGTAGAGCCCATTCGAAAAAGAAAAATTCCTCAGCTAAATCCAAGCAAGTGCGCTTGTCAGGCGTGAGCACACGATGGCGAGTTGCTTGGGGAATCTAGAACTGAACCCACAGACGGTCCAGGTCATGGTTTTTGATGGTAGAAGCAACCCCATCGATGGTGAAAGGAATGTAAAATCCACTCACTTGCACGTGTGGGTGTTGAAGGGCCGCTACTTGCTAGGCATGTTTAGAGGCCAGCACTTCTAAGGAAGCCACTTCTTCCTCTAAGAAGGGCCTAGAAGAGGTAGCCTCCTCATGACGTGAGCTCCTCAAAGTCAGACGCTCCTTTGATCCCTCCATGGAAGATCTTTCTTCGACAAGACGAAACAGGAAAATCGGGATGGAAGGTTCAAAAGGCACAATATGGAGAGGTTGGGGGCAAGGAAGGTTCGCAAAGGGAGTTTTGCAAACCCTTAGGGCCTGAGGGACTGGAGGTGTTGAGCTAAAAGATGAATGTTCGCTGGGTTTTGGGGAGATGGCGGGTCTAACCTTGAGAAAAGAGGATTCCACCTCCTCTAGGGAACTAAATAACACTACGCACCTTCTAACACTAGACGTAAATCGAGGAAGGGGAAAAGACAAGCCAAAACCCTAGGATGTTCAAGACGACCCAAATTCTGGAGAGAATCACTCTTACAAATTAAAATGTAACTCAAGAAATAATTGAAAACGTGCAACAGAGAAAGGGAGGAATTACTAGAAGATAGGATTTCGAATGTGTGAATCGTCACAGAGATAACAACAACAGTTAGAATGAGAACTTGCAGAGTTTTTGTTGAAGACAAAGCGAATCCAAGGGTGGAAAGACTTCCCCCCTTTTTTCCTCGTAATTCAAAGGTAAACAATAGTGCCAGCAGACGGACGGAGGGGATTAACTCCGGGGTAGTCAATCCACGGTCAGGGAGAGCCCCATTGAGATGGGGACTGGGGAACCACGAAGCATTTAACACGTGGCACAAAGTAGTTGGAGTGCTCCCTGAATGTACAGTTAGAGTGCCACCGTTTTCTTTATCAATAAAACCCAATCTGATTATTTGCATTAAATGAGCCACTGCCATGACGCTAGGGATTCGTGGGAGATACCCAATGACAGCTGGCAACCACTTCTAGTGACCAAGAATCCTGACCTAGGATGGAGGACATCCAAGCGAAGATTAGGCCGAGAGAGCCCCTAAAGGGTATTCCCGATCAGTTCCGCTGATAAGGGAACCACGACCGAGAATGGGGGACTACTAATGGGAAAATATGTGACTCGGCCCAACAAGAGCCTGACCCAATAGAGGGTATGGCCAGAAGCTGAGCCCATTTGTAAAGCCTTGGCAAATCGCGTCGGTCAAGGCTGACCAGCCAGACCCACTGATCATCAGCACCGACCAGATACGATTGGTCAAGTACGGCACCGACCAGTGAGGGCGCATATGCAGCACTGCGCGTGGAACACCTGGAGAATCTCTTGGAATTCGGGCATAACAACATTCGCGTGGTCCGTTGGCCACATGTCACCCTCACCATATAAAAGTGCCTCAAACGGATAAAGAATGTACGCTTTTCTCAGAATCATTCTCTAACGATTTCTCTTTAACTTGAAGCTTAATCTACTAGAAATCTAACTTAATCGTCGAAGGGGCTGTGCCGGAATTCTCTCTGGCACTCCTCCTAACGATTGTTTATTTTTACAGGTTCTTGGAGCATCTCGAAGGCCTATTCCTGAATTGAGCACCAACAATCAGTAACCAACTTATTTACTTTATTTTTTTCTTCATTTAATCCACCTAATTTAATTCAACCCATTTGCTCTTATAAATAGTACAAATTGGTGCATATGTGTACAAATTGACGAGTAATTTTTATTGCCCTAATTATAAATGTGGTCCAATCAACACTATATTAAAATATAAACCATGCTCTTCATATTTAAAGAACTTTTCTGTTCATAGACCAACCACAAAATGACATCATACATGTTCTTATAAATAAAAATACCAAGTTATATTTGCTTAAAGAACTAAATTCATAAAATAATATATGTATTTGAATTGTCAGTACTTAGAACTATTTCACAAATAATTTTAAAATGTCACATAAATGATGTCACCAGATATTTTTAGCAAATAAAAATATATGATATTTATTAAGTCTCTATTTGGTTTAGTTTTTTTTAAAATTTTTTTTTAAAAGCCTCTTAAAATAAAAAGCTCACATGCTTTGTCTCTCACCATACTTAATTGGCTATTTTTACATATTTTTACATCTATTTTTTTATAAAAAAGTTAAAAAATTAAAAAATTTACAAAAAAAAATTAAACCAAACACACGCTAAGTATATCATTCTGATCTCCTACACGGTTTATAACTACTACATGTATAATATCAAACAAAATAACATATTATATAATAAACAATTATTATTTCTCAATTCAAATAAAATTATCAGTACAAAACAAATTACAATATTCATTCAACTCATAATTTGAATCAATCAAAATTAATTATTTTTCGAAACACATTTAATAAAAAATTTAATTAACAAACAAAGTAATTATCTTTAGATATCAGAAAGCTAATTATTAAAAAAATTAAATTTGAAATAAAAAAAGATAAAAGAACAATTGATTTTAATAATTAGCTTTCTGATTTTCTTCCAACTTTCCATAGGTTGAATAAGGAAAATTTTTCTTATTTTTGATTTCTTTCTATATGTTCCGAAATAGATATAGAGAGAAATAGTTTTTTTTATCTTTTTTTATTTTAAATCGTTGATAATTCTTTTGACATAATTTTAACCATTAAATCAAAAATATAATGTGTCATATAAGACCGCTCTGTTTTGTAATATAGATGATTAAATATGGCAATATACATAAATACCCTTAGCAATAATTAAAATCTTAAGTAATGATGAAGAAAGAAAGAATAAATAGCAAACCACACCAATGTAAACAATAAATTCTTCTCTCGCTGATAGGTCCGTGTATGGACATGTGAAGGATTGATGTAACTGGGAAAAAGTGCTCCACTGAAGCCAATGGATTATTGTGGAATTAAAGTTAGAAAAAAAATTTAATTCAATACTTAGGCTTCGATCACTTGTTTTGATGTGAAATATTTTATAATTAAAAATATTTTTTTATATAAAATTATTTTATACAAAATGTATATTTGTTTTTGTTTATGGTGTTCGGATGATAATTAAAAAATATATATATTTAGAAAAAAAATAAAAATTTTTGTCGCTACTTGTCACTGTCGCCACCACTGTCAACCGCCCGCCACCACCATTACTGCCGTCACTACTGCTACCACCGCCACTAGCACTACCACCGGAAAATAACTTACCCTTTTTTCGTGAATTAATTTTAGTCTTATTAAGTAAAATTTATTACTAAAAAATATTTTATGTTGTTTTTCTCAAATCAACACTAAAAAATTGATAAAATATTTTGTCAAAAAATATTTTACGTGGACACACGCAGCCTTAATTTCATTCATTTTCAATTTTAGGATTGGACAACTCACCTCTGTGTTGGAATATGAATTAGGGTTCACATACGTCGATTTGATTCGATTTTATATTAAACTTAAAACTAAACAAATCTTAGTTAGGATTAGATTTTCAGACTGAATATCGAACTAAGAATCAAATCATATCAACTCAATAAAAACTGGGTTGCACTTCCACATGCTATTAAAAATCAATATAGAACTCATCTCAACTAGCAACCTTTAAATAAATAGTTTGTGATCTTATAATGTTATTTGAGTCTATTTCTATATAAACGACATAGTAGATAAATTTCTATAGTATAATAACAACTGGAGTAAGAGGTTAAAATCTGAAATAAATGGTATGTACAAAACAAACATCTAATCAATACTGAAATAACATATATACCCCTAGAAAAGAAATCTATTAATAAATAGATAGCTTTCACTTATATATGGTTCGGTTTTAGAGTTTTTTTTTTAACTCCAGATGTTTAGGCGAGTTTATGCGTACCTCGACTAATCGGGATCAATTTCACTGCCCACTCGAGGATTTCAATTAAAGCCAAGATAAAGTTACGTATGGACTTACCCCAAAAAAATTAATAATACCTAAAAAATTTTAAACTTAAAACTTAAGACGAAACAAACCCCTAAATCTCAAATTTTGACCACCAGGCCAACCCGTTAAGATATTCATTTTTAGAGTTGGTCCACATTAATCTCCGACTAACAAAGGAATCAATTATTATTATTATTATTATTATTATTTGGTTTTGAAATTTGAACCAAGTTAATAAATTAAAAAATAAAACCATTCTAACCCAGCAAATAAAGGCCGAATTGATTCCATTTAGTATTTTTTTTTTTAAATCTTTTGTATGCGGGTAGTTTCACGTTGAGACTCATAAATAGTTGTGTGGGATTTAATTCCATCCCACTGGCCCTAAGTAAATAATGGAGTACTAGACAAAATTATTCACATATAATTCAATTCCATTGATCCTAATAGTACCCAATCAAAACATGGCATAAGTGTACATGGCATATAATTATCAGTATCGTATCGTACCGAAGAGTACGTATCATTTTAGAGTAAAATTGACATTTTAGTTACTTAATTTTATACCGTTCAAATATTAGTACGTATCGGCTATACTAGACAATATTAGATATACCAAATAATATTGGTCAGTACCAACCAATTCCGAATACGGACTAATACATTACTAATTTTTTTCAAAAACGAATTATTTATTTTTTTTTTCTTCTTTTACTTCTTATTTTTATCTTCTAATTCAAACTTTGAATATAGCATAAAGAGAGAGCTCTAAAACTCAACAATATTAATTTATTATAAAAATAATTAAATATAAAATTAATATTAGTATTAAGTTAGTCATCTCATTATAAATAATAAAATTACAAATTAATTTAGATTAATTATTTAAAATATTATGTTATTTAAATATTTATGTTATATTAAATTATTTATTGTTAAACAATATTTTAAAACAAAATACATATAACATGTATAGCGATAAATTTAAACTAGCATTTAATATTTTTTTAGTACCATTAGGTATCATACTAATATAAAGATAAATATATTTTGTCCGATACGGTATTGAGAACATTAAAAAAAGTGAAGTATAAGAAAGAAACAAATGCCAGAAGGCATACGATTTGTAATTGTATGGTGGGCCCTATCTCTCTCCTTATCATGGATTATAAATCTTCAACCATAATCCATAGGGTCCCCAATCCAAGATTGAATGAACTTGCCAACAGACATGATGGCCATCATCTCCCCTTAATTACTCTCTAACAAAAATTTAAATAAAACTTTCTTTAGTAATTTAGGTTAAAGCTAGAATTTTTTATTTTAAACCAAACAAGAAAAAAAAAACTTGTTTAGTCTAAAAGTAATTTAAAATAACCATGCAAAGAAAAAATAATGATTTGAGAATTGAGTTTTCTTTAATTTTAAGCAAAATGACTAAATTCACTATCAAATCCAGTTGTCAAACTGCTACAAGAAGTAAAGGAAGGTATGGAAGGTGAGTTCTCTAAGGGATATGTGAAGATATATTTTCAAGAGGGAGAGGGTGCTACTGTGAGTTATTCACAGTAGGGGAGTGAGTTTTAAGATGTTTTATTTGTTAATTGTAAAATTTAATCGAAATCGTTTATTATGTTGAAATTATTGAGTAGGTAATTTGTGTAAAAAATCAGCTTAATCAGATATCATTATCTATGTAATCAGAGTATATTTATTTTGAATAAATTAATTAACTTATAATATTTTAAGAATAAACTACCAAATAAATATATCTGAATCATACAACTAACAATGTTCAATTGACCTGAGTTTTTTGTAAGGATTACTTACTCAACGATTTCAACACAATGAACGATTCCAATTAAATTTTAGAATTCCAATAAAATATCTTTAAACACAGCACCTCCTGCTGTGAGTAACTCATGGCAGAAATCCCAACTCCATTTCAAGATTAGATCATTCAAAATTTTATTTATCAAATTTCAAGTGAACTCATAATTATAATCATTTATCTGGTAGGTAATCCATAGATGATTTTGTAAAAAAAATTCAACCTGATTAAACACCTATAGATATATGATCAAATCGCATTTTGTTTCACGAAATGAATGATTCAAACTTTTATAATTTTTTAAAATGTGTTTTATTGACATGTTTATCAAATATTCGATCAAGTTGTATTTTGCATAAGTAATTTTCTGTGTAATCTTTTTAGAATGCACGATTCGTCTCATTATTATGAATCTATTCCAAACTCACAAAATGAAATTTTGAACGTTTATTTTTTAGATTTTTAAGTACTAAGAAGAAGTTAACTCTTCTCTAAGATCATCTCCAAAGCACCCTTCAAAAATAAGGTGGCACATGTGTCCTTTTCTACCTCATATCTAAATTTGCTGTTTTTAAAATTTAGCACTTCAATTGAAATAGCAATTGATATTTTATATAATTTCTTTGGATTATATGTTACTACTTTAAAAAAATTGGCCGTTGCAAATTTAATTTATTAAAAAATAATTTAATATTATTTTTGTCTCATTTACAATTTTTAAAATGTTGATATTATTAAAATAATTATTAGAACAACAATACAATAATAGTGTTATTAAAACTGATGAAAAGGTGAAAGCATTTTTACATACCAAATTATGGAGCAGCAAATATATTCGTTGGGAATATATCCTCTGTATTATAAAAGTAATAATATAAACTCTAAAAATTTGTAGTAAAATGCTGAATTTAAACATATAAAATAACTAGTTTTTTTAATAACAGTTATATTAGTGATGCTCAGGATCAGATATATATTTTCTCTTCGATCTTTCTTCTTAAAAACTTTTCTCAGTATCTAAAATTAAAAAATTCTATTTTAATATTGATTTACACTAATCGATATATCAAACCAAACTACGCAAACCAATAACGAACAACCACACGAGGCATATGATTTTTAACGTGAAAGATCCCAACTCGAGTAAAAACTAACGGGACCAATCCAGGTCCAATTAAATCAAACACTATTACTAAATTTTAGTTACAAGAGATCTTACAAGCCACCATTGAATTCAAAGTCTATGGATGTATGTGTACTCTTGCCTAATTCACGTACAACAAACCGTGCTTGATTACTGTCAGAATCCACTACGAACTTCAACTCTTAAGAATCGATCTAAGTGATACTATGAGCAAACGAAAGAATGAGAATATGAAGCTTGAAGATTTTCTTAAAAGCCTTAAATCTATCTCATCATCAAGTAAAGGGTGAATGAAAAGCCTTCAACCTGTCAAAAGCACCCCCACTACATAAACCCTAGCAGCGATTTAAAAGCATCTCACATGACAGATCGATCGAGCAGTTTTAAACGTCTCGCAACATTTTTGCTGAGAAACAAAGAAACAGAGGGCTGCTAGTGACTGCTCGATAAACTGATCGAGAAGCCTGTTGAGCGGTGGAGAGGAAGCTGCAATATTTGAACTTTTCTGAACATTTTCTTGCAATGCGGTAATATCCAAACATAACTCGCTGCAATATACAAACATGACTCTAAAAAGTAAGTGTCAAATATCAAAGAATAAGATATGAACAATTTGTCACAGATTTGGCAAAAATACAAATCTGTGACAAAAATACAAACATGACCCTGTACCGTTTCATGTTTATGCATATTTCGTGTTTGGTACACGTGTTGGTATTTTCGCCATAATATGCTTGTATGAATTATGATGCATGTTTTGGTTAATCGGAGTGTACGGGGTTGGTCCCGGGGGCTGAGGGGAGTTATGGTGCGAATTTTAAAAATTCAAAAAAAAAGATATTTTAGAAACCTATAAATATCTGGAATTAGATATTTTTAAAAAATATTTTCAAAACTTAACTCCTAAATTTTCTCCTTTTTTCTCTCTGCCTTCTATCTAACTTCTCGGGAGCCCGGGACTTGATTTTTGATAAATTAACTGCTGATCCTTAGTATCGGCAACGCGGTCTACGCATCCATCCGGACGGAATTTGATTATGACGAAACTCGAATTTGCACATGGATCGAGGCATCGGGTTTTGGACCCAACGAGATAGGATCTCATATTCTACTGATGTATAAGCGTTGTATATGTAATCTTATACTGTTTCACCGTTTAAAATGCATGAAATGTGATTTTATGTTTTAGATCTGATTTTTGATTTAAAACTATTTTTCGGCATTTCAGTGGATGGAAGTGTGTTTTGAAGGTTTCCCTTCGAGGTTTTGATGCGAGGCTCGGGCGTGTTGGTGCTTGAAGGTGTTGTATGAGTGTTTGATGGGTGTTTGAAAGTTCGATTTGAGTTTTGGGAGCAAAAACCAGTGAACCCGTAGCAAAA
>JAULJZ010006179.1:0-16794 GCA_032270985.1 Heliamphora pulchella | reverse complement strand
AAGTGACATGCTAGTTGTATAAATTTATGTAGATGATATAATTTTTGGTGCAACTAACGAATCTCTTTGCAAGGACTTTGCTAAGTGTATGCAAGGAGAATTCGAAATGAGCATGATGGGTGAGCTCAACTACTTTCTAGGACTCTAAATCAAACAATCACAAGAAGGAATCTACATCAATCAAGCCAAATACACAAGAGACATATTGAAGAGGTTTAACATGCTGAAAGCAAAGCCAATGGGAACTCCAATGTGCTCTACAACGAAGCTTGATAAAGATGAAGATGGCATAGCAGTGGATGAAAAGCGTTATAGAGGTATTATCGAATCCCACTTATATTTAACTACTAGTAGACCGGATATTATGTTAAGTGTTTGCATATGTGCTAGATTTCAATCTAATCCTAAGGATTCACATGTGACCGCTGTTAAGCGCATCCTTAGATACCTTTTAGGAACACAAAACCTAGGATTATTTTATCCTAGAGGAATAGCCTTTGAGTTGTTTGGCTATTCGGATGCTGATTTTGCCGGATGTAAAGTAGATAAAAAAAGCACAAGTGGTACTTGTCAATTCCTAGGACACTCACTAATATCTTGATTTAGCAAGAAGCAAAACTCAGTAGCATTGTCTACAGCCGATGCTGAGTATATTGCAGTTGGAAGCTATTGTGCACAAGTTCTTTGGATGAAACAACAATTAGAGGACTATGGTTTTCAATTAGATCATATTCCTATTAAATGTGATAACACAAGTGCTATTAATATATCCAAAAATCCCATACAACACTCAAGAACCAAGCACAAAGAGATTAGACATCACTTTATAAGAGATCATGTGCAAAAAAGAAACATTGAACTTGAATTTATAGGCATAGAGTACCAGTTAGCAGACATTTTCACAAAACCATTAAGTGAAGAAAGAATATGCTTTATTAGAAGGGAACTTGGTATGTTATGGGCTCCAAATTGATGATTTTTATGTCGTACTAACCATGTCTTTTATTACATTTTAATATGCTTGATATTCTTTTCTTGAATGTGAAAATGTGTCGACACAACTTGAAAAAGTGTCGACACAAATGTGTGAAGTGCCAACACAAAACTATTTAGAAGTGGCACTATGAACAAAAGTGTTGACCCCATTCTATTTAGTGTCGACACCGTAGTTGTTTCCTAACTCTCGGTAAATTTGTGTCGACACCAATCTTAACTGGGTCGGCCCAAATGGCCAAAGAGTATCGACACTAACTGAAATTGTGTCGACACCATCTCTCCTTTTCGATACCCTCACTTGACACGAAATGTGTCGACACCAAATTAAATTTGTGTCGACACAAATCGTTATACCTATAAAAGAGGCGTTGGTCCACGAACAGTCATTTTGTTTCCTGCTCTCTCTCCTTATAATCGGTTCGTCTCCTGCCTCCTCTCCTTCAAACCCTGAGTTGACCCCTCATCCTCGTCTCAAATCCATACCCAAATCCATCAATATTCCACCAAAGACGATGGGTAAAGGATCAAAGCAAACTGAAGAGGGCTCGCCCTCAAGCCCTAGGACGTCAAAGCGAAAGAAGATGACCAAGGCAACGACGACTGCGACGGCAATGGCGACAACCACTGTTCCATAGAATGTAGCCTCTTCTAAGGTAATTTCTTTCCAAACTCCTAAAATCCGACAGCTTTACTTTTCATCTTTCGTAAATCGAAAGATTATCCCCGATCGTTCCATTGATTTTGAGTATTTTGACTCAATAGAAATGAGATTCAAGAATCTCTTTTTTGACCTTGGGTGGGAAAGACTTTTACAGATCCAAGAACCCCATTATCCACCCTGGTCAAGTCATTTTATGCTCATTTCCATGTTTCACTCATTCCATCCACCACCATTACCATTTGGGTAAATGGTGTAGATATTACTCTGACCCCCTCTATCCTCAATGAGATTTTGAACATTTCCCCTGGTGAAATTTGTGTTTGGCACAGCCAAAAACCTATTGAGGTTGAAGGCTTCTCTTTTGAGGATTGTATCAAAAATATTTTTAAAAATGACAACATTGACTCCTTCAAGCCTTTAGAGGCAAACTCCTTGAAACCTGAAATGAGAATCTTACATCACATGGTCAACCATATTTTCCTTTCCCAGTTAGAAAAGTTTGGTGATGTATCCTACATGCACATATTCATTATGTGGTGTATTTTGGAAAAAAAGTCTTAATCTAGGTTTTCTTTTCATCACTCACTTGCTCCATTCTCATGCGAAGAAAAATTCCTCCCTCACGGGATATACCTCACTAAAGTGTTTCGACACTTTAAAGTTAACCTTTCTGAGGAAAAGGCCATTGCCTTTTCCAAACACGATCTCTATGGCAACTCCTCCCTAAAACATATGCAAATTACATATGTGGATGGTGCTTAGACCACCATTCGTAGAGGTACCCCTGCCCCTACCAGGACCCCTCCTCGTGCCTCTCAAAATCTTTCCTCCATCCCTATTGATCTTGACTCACCTCCAGCCAGACCTGAGCACAGTGGACCCTTTAATACTCCTGGTCCATCTCACACTGCTCCTCCTCACACCACATCTACCCATGTTCCCCCAACTTCTGCTGCATCATCATTCTCTGTCCCTATCCAAGTGGACCTTTCTGAAGTTCTCTCTTCTATCAACTCTTTGTCTTCTAAAATCACTTTATTTCAAGCCAAAGTCGATCAAGACTTCTTTGACTTGCATCATACTTTCTCCACCCTTTCTGAGAAAGTCAAATTTGTTGAAAAATCGAATCGTTCTTTGTGGAAAGAAATTAAACTTGCTACGGACACCGGACGGTCTTTATGCCATACAATGGACGACGGTATCGTCTCCATTGTTAACGCGAACACGGCCATCCTACGGCAAGTCCGCAAAGAGTATGATGAAGGAGTGGTCATGGCTGTTCAAGCCAATTCGCAGAAAGTGGAAGAGCACTTGAAGTGGATCAAAGAGGCATGGGCAAATTAGTTTAAGGCCAAAGAGACCAAGGAAGAGAAAGCAGCGAGACTCAAGCACGAAGCAGACCTGGCTATGGCAGCTCGCTAGGAAGCCCTCACAGCCGGTGAAGCCAAAGACGAACGATCACGCGCCGCCAAAGAACAAGCCTTCGCAAGAAAAGAGAAAACCAAAGCTAAGAAGGAATTCAAAAAATTCAGGGACGATCAATAGCCCCACTTTTTGAAGATTACAAAAGGGGAGAAAAAGAAGAAGACAAGGGGAGTGAGAGTGAAAGTGAAGAAGTGAAGAAGTGAAGGTGAAGGGGAGTTTTCAAAACATTTTTTTCAAGTCTTTGTATGAAGGAGAAGATTTTTCTGCTTAATAAACATTTCTTTGGTTTAACTTGTTTATATGGGTTGAATAGTTTGAATGCTGTGAATGTTTGAACATTTTTTTGTTTTGGATAAATGGTAATATAGTCATTATGTCTTCATATCCTGTTCATTATATCTAATTCATTTGCCAATGAATGCTTGTTGAATGGATTAGATTTGATTGGGTAAATCAATTTGCACATATTCACTATTTTGCACAAATTAGAATAAATTCAGAACACTTCTTGATCTCCTGTGCAAATTATGCTAAAAGACTATATATTTTCACTCTGATGTATCCCTAACTATTATAATTGCTTTTAATGTTTAAGGCATATCGATAAGGGGAGAACCCTTGTTGAAAAATATTTTAAATTATTTTCTAAAAAATGGTAATATGGTTGCAATCATCAAAACATGGGAGATTGTTAGTCCAAGAGCTTTTTTAAGTTGATTTTGATGATTTTCATAATTCATTTTTTAAGAATAAATCGTTTTAAATGGATAATATTTTATATTTCCAAGATGAAAGTGTTAACACATTTTGAACAATCAAAGTTGACACCTTAGCAAAAAAGAAATAACTTTTATCTCAAAAAGGTTCAAACACTTAAGAATCCTTTAATTAGAACATTTTGTGTTGATCTTAATTGAAAATTAAGTCAAACACTTTTAAGGTAAGGTATACTTGAAGCATATCAAGTGTGTCAACACCCATTGATCAAATGGTTTGACACCCTAACTGTTTTACAAGTTGATCTTTAGGTACCCAAACGTCAGTGTCGACACAAACTAGTTTTGTGTTAACACAAAAGGGCCGAAGTTCCCATGACTCATTTGAGTCGACACAAATCAATTTTGTGTCGACACAAAAGTGATCCTCACTTTTCGTTTCCAGAAGTTTGGGTCGACACAAATGGAAATTGTGTCGACACAAAACAATCGAGACCTCCTGCAGATTTTTAGTGTCGACCCCAAGACAAGTTGAGTCGACCCAAAAGTCCTGAGCCTTCCTGCAGAATTGTGGTGTCAACCCCAAGGGCAAATGTGTCGACACAAAATAACCGAAGCTGACTGCAGAATTTTGGTGTCGACCCCAAAACACAAATGTGTCGACACAAAAGTACCGAGGCTTCCTGCAGAATTTCAGTGTCGACACCAGAGACAAGTTGAGTCGACACAAATGGTCCCTCCGGATGCTGAAGCTTTAAACAAGTCAACATCAGATTCAAATGTGTCGACCCCGTAGAAAATTTGTGTCGACCCAACCACGTGAAGAACCCTGCCCTAGACACTTTGTGTCGACACCAAAGCTATTTGTGTCGACCCTAAAGACAGAAATTCAAAATACGGCAGATCTTAACGGCTGAATTTTTGGCATTTATTGCTCTCACCTACCTCCAACGGTCAAGAAGTCACAAGAACTTATATAAGGAGTTACTTCTCAGCATTTAAAAAGGTTGGAGATTTGCATTTACTGTTCTATTGCTCAAATCAATCTCAGAAATCATCAAGATCACATTTATTGCTGTAACTCCAGCTCTTGTTCCTCATCTCTCTTTACCCTCTCATTTATTGTAAATCTTTTCTGTAAAAAGAGTGAGTGTTCTTCATTTATTACACCTCATTTATTGTAATCAAGAATGAGTCACCCATTAGCCTTTGAGTGAGTGAGTGAAATTCATCAAAGAAGAGTTCAAGAGAGATTAGAAGAAAACAAAGGCTTATTTTCATAGGATCTTCTTGAAGCTGTATAAGGCATTGAATGCGCCCGTAAACATTCAGATAGCTCAAGTGAAGTCTTGAAGCTTGTAAAGGCTTGGAATGCACCCGTGAAGTATTCTGAATAGTGAAAATACTTAAGGGAGATCTTGAAGAGTGGATGCAGGCTAGGATAAAGCCGAACCACTATAAATCTCTGGTGTCTGGTTCTATCTCTCTATCCCTCATCTTTTAATACTTGCATTAGTTTCATATTTGCTTATCTTGCCTTATTGCAATATTAAAAGATTTCTGAAAAAAGTTTTTAAATTGATATTTATTTTTTATGAGATCCAATTTACCCCCCCTCTTGGGTTACCTAGATCTAACATAGAATTCTTGTTTTCACAGAAAGACCTAAGTCTACACCAACGACGGTGGATGGAGTTTATGAAAGATAATGATTTTGACCTTCAATACCACCTAGGGAAGGCCAATGTTGTGACCGATCCTCTTAGTAGAAGATCTCATGTTTCATTTACTTCCATTGCCTTACGAGAGTGGGACATGCTTGCAGAGGTTGGTGAGTTTGATCTATGTCTCGGGGAGACAGAGAAGGGTGCGACATTATTTTTAGTGGTTTCACGATCTATGTTGATTGCTCGAATGCTGGAAGCTCAACAGACAGATTAGGAGGCTCAGATGTTACGGGATCGTATTGCTAGTAGAAATGACACCACATGATGGGTTGTGAGCCCGGATCAGAGTTTGTGATTAGTAGGGAGAGTGTCTATGCCAGAGTCGTGTCGTATCGTGTATTACATGCTTTTCACCATTCTTGTCTTGCAGTGCACCCGGGACGCACCAAGATGTATCATGATCTACACCGTCAGTTCTGGTGGAAGGGAATAAAGAGAGATATGATTCAGTTTGTTTCTCAGTACCTTACTTGTCAGTAGGTAAAGGCAGAGCATTAGAGACCAGTAGGGTTGTTATAGCCATTGCCAATATCAAAATGGAAGTAGGAGAACATCACAATGGACTTTGTATCGGGACTTCCTAGAACGCCTAAGGGACATAACACTATTTGGATTGTGGTTGATAGGTTAATGAACTCTGCGTACTTTCTTTCCATTCGCGTGATGAATTCTGTGGGAAAGCTAAGTAGATTGTATGTCAGTGAGATTGTTCGATTAAACGAAGTACCTGTATCTATTATTTTCGACCAAGACCCGCGATTTACATCACTCTTTTGGCAGGTCTTCAGGTAGCTTTGGGGACAAGCTTGATGTTTAGCATTGCTTTTCATCCGCAGATGGATGGTCAGTCCGAGCGGACTATACAGATCTGGGAGGATATGCGGACTATACAGATCTTGGAGGATATGTTGAGAGTTTGTGTGCTTGATTTTTGGGGTTCTTAGGAAGATCACTTACCATTGGCAGAATTTGCGTATAACAACAGTTGTCAGTCTAGTATTGGGAGGACACCTTATGAGACTTTGTATGGTAGGCCGTGTAGGTCGCCGATGTGTTAGATAGATGTGGGAGAAACTGTAGTTTTGTGACCTGACTCGGCGCCGGAGACGACAGAGAAGATCGCTGTGATTCGTCAATGTTTAGTGATGGCCCAAACTCGTCAGAAGAACTGCGTTGATTAAAGAATGAGGCCTTTGGAGTTTAGGGTGGGGGATCATGTGTTCTTGAAAGTCTCGTCATGCCGAAGTTTGATGAGATTTAGCCGTAGCAGGAAGCTATCACCGTGTTTTATTGGACCGTTCGAGATCTATGAAAGGATTGGGGAGGTGGCATACCATTTGGCTTTACCCATCTGTGCACAACGTGTTTCATATTTTCATGTTTCGAAAGTATGAGCTTGAACCGTCACATGTGTTGGATTGGGCTAAGTTATAAGTGGATGAGGATGTTACTTATGGCGAGCGACCCGTGAAGATCGTGGACACAAAGGAGCAAGTGTTGAGAAGGAGAACCATTGCTTAGGTCAAGGTTTTGTGGCTTTATCACGGAGTCGAGGAACTGACGTGGGAGCTTGAGTCCAAAGTACATGTTAGATTTCCAGAGTTGTTTGCTTCGTGACCTTACAGAAAATTTTAGGGGCCAAATTCCTTTACGGGGGAGAGTTGTGAGACCCAGTTCTATTTTATTTTCATAATGTTTATTCGATGTGTTGGTTATTGCTTTAATTGTTGTAGAATTGCTTGTTTATTTATGTGTTATGCATGTCGCGATTTGGTTCTGCTTCTTTTGTTCGGGTTTTCACCCAGCAATGGCCGCTCGAGCGATGGTCTATTCGCTCGAGCGAACAGGTGGTAGAGAGTAGATCCGCTCAAGCAGATTTCTATTCGCTCGAGGGGGTGGGTGGCCGAGAGTTGGGTTGGTGGGGGACCGCTCAAGCGAAGCTATTTGCTCGAGCGGATAGCCTGGCTCGAGATTATATAAAGACATCCCATACCTAGGTTTTTTAACCAAAGCTCATCTTAAAAGTTTCTTTTCTCTTTCTACACAAAATATCTGCCTTCTCTCTAGCTTTAAGCTTGGTTCAGGTTCAGATCTTGGCGTTCGAATAGTCGATCCTCAATATCCTCGTTGTGGGCTTCACGTTCATCGAAATAGAATCGCATTTTGGCGACTTTGTTTTCTTGTCGGTGTTCAATGTTTTGAGTTTTAACTTACCGAGGTAGAATTCTAGACTATCTTTCTTTAAAAGGGTAATACATGCGATTATATGCATTTTTTACTGCTTTAAAATGCTATAAATGTTGAACTTTATGTTTATACCATGTTTGGTTGGACAAAAATCATGTTTTGCATTTGTTATAGTTTATTATCAAGTTAGTGGATGTGTGGATGTCTGAGATTTTCAAAAAGGTGGTTTTAAAAATGAAGGAATTTATGTAAAAGTTATGAAAACCCAAGTTTGGAGGTTTGGAGCTAACCTTTGAGGTTGATCCTGTAACACCCCGGTCCGGACCCTAGTAGTAACCACATAGATTGTAATAACCCGACCCGAATCCTAGTTGTAATAGCTCGGACTGTAACTACTCGCAAAACGATCTAAGCCCAAATACTAGTTTTAGCAACGGTTAGTTGACGAGAACTTAGGTTGCTATATAAATAAGAGAAACTCTAATTAGCCCGAAAATCCAAAGTAGCACGAAACCCTAATTTAACCCAAAAACACTGAAAGAGACCAAATACTCAGAGGCAAAGCCCTAATACTTAGAAAAGTCTCGGAATAGCTTAAATTAACTAAATAACATAAAATATTAAATTAAAAATAAAAAATTTCCATAACTATGGTAAAATGACCATTTTGCCCCTAGTACAGCAAAAAGTCCTAAAAATCTAAAATTTGACACATGGACACCCAAAATTAGATATTTATACATAATTAATTAATAAACTATAAAATAACAACAAAAATGACCAAAATTCCCTTGCATGGCCGGCCACCTAGGAGTATGTGCCCCAAAAAGTCACCTTTTGCCTTTTTAAGCTTAAAAATGAGAAAACGATGTACAAATTAAGTATTATTTTGACCCAATATTTTTTATACAGGTAGTATATATAATAATATAATAATATAGCTCAACAAAAGCAAACAAATAATTATTTAAAGTCTCTACGCAATAAATAAGTCAAAAAGTCAATTCTAGTCAAACTAACTTAATTTAGCTTAAAAACCTACACTTATTTATTTAATTACTATCGAAATTATGATAAATCATGGAAAGAATAAATTAATTATAAATACATTAATATAATAGGTTTTAGTAGGTTTAGGTACATAAAATTAATATTTTGTGCAATTAAATACACAAAATGCACCAAAATACATTTTAAAACCCTAAATAAATGAAAATTCAGTTTGGTCTGCCCCAAACCTGTCCTATCCGACCCCTTGCTGCAAAAAATCTGATCTCTCATGCCTCAAATAAATCCCACCACCCCATGCACCCAATCAAATTTAAGAAAAATTTAAATTAAAGCTTATATACCATAATTATGTTCCTACAACAATTTTCCTATAAAACAAGACCCAAACCACCCTTTCATTTCTCCATGGTTCGGCTGAGAGAGTGTGAGAGAGAGGCTCCAAAAATTTTAAGTGTTCTAAGAGAGAAAAATGAGAGGAGAAGAAAGAAGGAAGGAAGAGAAAGGAAGAAAGGCTCAAGGAAGGTGCTATAAAGCTAAGCCCATCTCTTCTTCACCCATTTGAGCGTCAAACAAGGTAAGCAACTCCTTCAAACCCTTTGATGTTCTCCCCCAAGATAACCCTCAATCCATCTCCATAACAAAGCCTAAGAAGATAAAACAAGAAATGAGTCAAAAAGGCGTCGTAGGAGAGATTTAGGAACTGTTCATGTATGAGTAAGCCTTGTATGTATTTGCATGTGTTTATTTTTGAGTTTTGTGGCCTAAACATATTCTGGAGTTTTGATTTGTGTAAGTTTATAACATGCATGTAAAGAAAACATGTCAAAAATGCACACAATATAAGCCAAGTAAGCAAGACCCTAAGTATCCTGATTTTCTGGACTTATTTATTTTCTGCCACCGAATTTAAATAATTATAACTAAATGTAGAAAAATGTTATTAAATTGATTTTTATGTCTAGATCTAAATTTTTGAGTTATCTTACATACAAAATTGGTTTGAAGTGATTTCGTTGGGTAGAACTCCAGATACCTCTTCTTTTCAAAGAGTGTCAGATCTTGACCACTCTGACTTACAGATCTAAAAATAGAAAACTTGTAGAGGATACATTTATCTTTCTTTCCACAAAAAATGAGCTAAAAATATGAAGTCATGATTGGTCAAAATACTTCCTAAAGTCTCTGTTGAGGTTCAGTGACTGACAGACCTCTCTATCACACATTTTTGTGAGACCTAAAACCTAACTTTTTAGAAGCTAAATCCAGAACTACTAAACATAAACTGTGTAGCTGACATATGAAACTAATTACTTAGAAAAAATCAGCCCAAAATACTTTCGGATGATACCCCAAAGGTTTCAAACATTCTTTATTAAAAACACACTCTGCAGACCTTTTTTAGGCTAACTGAACCTTCTTTATAAATTGGCCAAAATCTCAAACTTTTTACAAAGAACTTGCCCTAACTCAAAAAATGAAACTTGTAGGGGATATCTTAAACTAGATGCTCACCAAAAATCAGAGCCATATCCCTTGAATTGATGTCCCAAAACAGTGGCCAATAGAGGCTCAATTCTTATACATTTCTCTGTAAATTGCGGAACCGTTTTTACTAAAATAAAATAAATTACCTATTTGCGTTAGGAACTGACCTTGGTGATAAATATGAAAGTTATAGAAAATATTTTTATCTAATTTGTGTTAAAATATCAGAAATTAAATCTATGTATAAGTATTTCAAAACGCTGTCATAACCTTAAAACTAGCAATTAAAACTTGTACCTAAAATTGGCTAAGTGTTTGAATGGTGTGTTGCTTATGAGACTTGAGTATATGAATCTTATATGAACTTTGTGGTAATTAGTGTACGAAAATAATGCTTTTAACAAGATGAATTCATGCCAATGGTTCGAGTCTATGTTGCTTATGCTATGATTATGCTTCACACGCTTGTACTTAATGATTTAGCAAGTTGTACCATGTGCCATGTCATGTTTACGTACCATGCAACGATTAATTATACACGAGAAGCATATTGCACACCATTGGCATTTCTCCATTTCATCTTGGGTTATCGGAGTCCCCTTCGTATCTTTTGATTTGTTTGGGTGACATAGAAATCAATTATTCAGTGGTTGTGGATCTAGGGCATCCCTGGTTTTCCAGATGTGGTATTGAGTTGGAGGTTTTTATTATAAAAGGGGGATTTAGGCACCATGGGTTCATCACTAGCTTTAATTGGACTTTAGGTTGGCGCTTAATGAGCATCTTAGTACTTAAGGTGGCGATTGTCGGCCCGGATAAGGATGGATAAAACTGGTTGGCTCGCCCCCACGCCGTTGCCTTTGAGTAAAACAACTGTGGCATGACGCCCGGTGACGCATTTACTATTCACAATGAGGCTAGGATAGGATAAAGTGATCAATATACCATCAAGTCTACTTTGTAATTCCCGGCGTGGAATTCATGATACTGCTCTGGAAGTACTTGGGAATTGGGCATTTGTATTGCATTCATTTGCATCACACGCTCATTCTTTTGTTCTTATATATGTATTCATCCAATTGAAAATGATAAATAGCCTGTAACTTCGCACTGGGTGCTATACGATATGTATTGTGGAATATCTTATCGCGAGTTTGTTAGACGGTTTAGGGAATCTGCTTCTGGGCTCCGGCTCATGGAATTTATGCCACAGGTGACAAAGAGGGACCCTTTGAGGAACGCGGGTTCATTAAAGGGGAAGAATTTGCAGAAGAGGGAGAGTGGCAGGAGCAGGTCGACCCCAACAACGCAATTTAAAGACGTAGGACGTCTCTTTTTGATCTTTTTGTTCAAGTTTTCCACAGACATGATGTAACTTTAGTTAAACTTTCTGGATGACTGTACTTATTAATCATTTTGAACAATCTCTGAACCATTAATGATGTAATAGTTATCTTATGTATTTATGAACATTTGGCTAGAATATGTTCCTTATTTATAGTTACATATGTCTCGACATACCCGGGGAACGGGGTGTCACAGTTTGGCATCAGAGCCTAGATTTAGTGAACCTTCAGGCCTTGGAAAATGAGAGATCGCGAGTTCTGTAGCATAGAAAACTCTGTAGAGTGTCTGTACTATTAAGTTATCACGTATAATTTTAACAACTTAAAAATCCTTATCTTCAGGTTTTCTCTATTTTTTCGCCTTCGGATGGTATCTGACGCAGAACCAGCCGGGGAACCATAGGAGGGACCCGAACCTGAAGATTCAGATCCTAAAGAAGATCCAGAAGAGGATACAGAAGAGATACCTATAGAGGAGCAAGAACCGATCGACGCCGTTCCTTTAGCATGGATATTTTCGGATGAGTGGCCAGCCCAGGGGGAAGAAGAGGTCGAGGAAGTAGGAGTAAATGAAGAACCTGATGCAGTAGGGGACGAGATGGATTTCAGAGCTGATGATGTGGAGGAACTTGAGGACGACGACGTGACCGAGGAGCGAGCCATCTCCTTCTTTTATAATTCGCTAGAGGCACCGCCACCAGAGCTAGAAGAGGAAGAAGCAATAGATGCAGTAATCTACTGGAGCTGCCAAGACTACCGCAAAGACTACCGAATCAGAGAGTGAGTGTATGCGAGGGTGTTCCCCGAAAGGACGTGGAAGTGGAAAAAGCCTGAGTCTTTTCCGAGATACATGGGTCTGCTAAGGGTATTGGAGAGATGTGATAAAACCACCTACCGTCTAAAGGTACTACCGGGATTCAAAGGCTATTAGGGGACATGATGAATGCAAAGTGGATGCAGACACAGAAACCAAGGGATAGGAGAGAAATCATCAACTCGGGTAACCCGACAATCGACTTTAACGATCCAGAAACGTACCTGGAGATACCAGTTGCCATTATCAATAGGACTCGTACGGGGCCGGAGGGCTTCTGGCATGTGGAAGTGCAGTGGCGCTGCTACGGCATCTATGAAGCGGCTTGGGAACTCGAGACAACTGTTCGCCACTTTTATCTGCGTTTGTTTGTTTAGGCTTTAGTACACTAAACGTTGTGCTTTTCTTTTGTTTGAAGGTTGTGTGTGTGCTATGTGAACTTTTTAAAAATTTTGTACCAGTTAGGTGTTTGAATGAAATCCAAGTGTTCGTTGTTAATTTCATTATAAACTATCTCGAATTCATGAGCTATTTCATAATCTCAAACTAAAATCTACAATATCCCAAAAAAAATGAAGACAATTAAGAATGGAAACAACCCCCTAATCTTGACACTCTCTTAGATGGTTAATAGACGATCAGGCCATCGATAAGTTAACTAACCCCGAGATAATAGCGCACTAGGAGTAGCTTAAGTTTGAGAAAACACTATTAAAAATTTCGTATCTTCACCCTTACGAGTTTCTTTTCCCAAAACCCTTGTATCAACTTCTATATCGGTTAGAGTTCTTTGCTTATCTTTCCTTCTAATAGCACCGGTCCTCAACAATGCTACCTAGTAGCATTCGTAGGTAATCCTTTACCACCATTCATTTCCTGACTTTAATACTATGTCTTACTGAAGCAATTTTGTGAACTCTTGAAATCCTAACCTGGAGAGTTGACTTGGATACTTGAATTGAAATACGTTAGGCTGACGTAATTTTAGGGCAAATATCCATTGTGGCTACCCATTGCTTAGACATACCTTTCTCAAGGTCCAATACTTTACATATTGATTCCGAGAGCATCCTCTTTGTAATATTCATTAATTGCCAATCTTTTGACCTCTCAACCTAAATCAACGGTGATTGCTTTAACCATTACCTCATGCCTTTGAACCATCCGAGAATTCATTCTAAGATGACTCTAACCCTAGCGGCATTTCGTGCTTGTACCATTCAAAATCCTCAGCTGAACGCTTATCTAGTCACTACCTTATAGTCACCTTCTTCGAAACCCATAAAAAAATTGAGCTGACCATCCTTATTGAACTCCTCGTATGTTTTTACCCGTTAATCTTCAAAACCCTGCCCCATAGGTCTGTGAGCAATTACGAAAAACGTTAGGATAGTACATTATTAGGCTTCAACGCTTTCATGGAAGATTAGGACAATGCACGGAACCCTCTTAACGCCTCTTCGAATCGCGAGATAACCTTCCCTCAACATTACAACTCAAAGTATCGTCAACATCTATGTTTAACAAAGTTTTGAGGACCGAGTCCCCTGACTGCAGGAATAACTAAGTAAAGGGAATATTCAACTAGCTACACCTTTTTAAAGGACCCGACAAGTAGAACAATAATCAATAGTTAGGAACAATAGCTTCACACTAAGGGACTCATGACATCGTTGTGTGACAAAGTTTAAACCTTCCTAGACTAGTTCCTAGCGACCTTGCAAATCCAACAAATCGGGAAGCAAAAGATTTATACAGACAGTAGGAAAGTGAAAAACAAGTGACACGCCTCGAGTTTAGGACAACCTTAGTATACAAATAAAGAAAGAGTATCCATACACATCATTAGTCACGTAAGCTTTTCTCACCAAAATGATAGTGTCCAAGTCTAGCCATCCTCACATTCAATGGAGAATTTCTGACAACAATATGAGCATCAGGAGCTTGATGGAGAGGTTACCATCAAACCACAATGGATCACGTGACTCGATAATTGCCTCAGACGTATCTTTTACCACAATTCAATTGTTCTAGAGTGACCAACAACCGAAGAGAAACGGTACGACACTTGGAAAGACTGAAATAGAAATGAGAGCATGTGACTACGGACTTCGTTGCCAGGATCGTTATAGGAGCACAACAACATTTGAGTTACAATGGATTGCCTCAAGAAACGACAACATTTAGGATTATGATGGGTTCCTTCACCATGATCACTCGTTTTCTATTGGTTAAACCTCATGGCACATCGGTAGCTACAAGCAAAGAGTATGTCCGAAAGATTTTACACCAACTTAAGTTCTCTACCATACCTAAACAAGACCCGCATCTCGCCTGGATAGTCTAAACATCCGGTTCTGAACCACCAAAAGTATGTCAAATGTATGAATAAGGAAAATTAATGGAATCTCTTATCTTCGGTCCAAACTTGCTTACAACAACAATCTCCCAAGTAGCTTTTACAACCATATGAAGTTTTATGTGTGAACAACACTGCAAGATTATCAGTATACGGAATAGAAGTAGAAAGGAATTGATTGGTTGGAATAAATCCCTGCTAGAACCGAAATGCAATAACAAAAATTTATATATAATCCAGGATAGTAACCTCGCGTTAACAATCTATGGTAAAGAACTATAGGATCCTATTGGATAAGACTTTTTATGCTAGTAAACTGATTGAGCGTCATGCTTTCAGGTCATAAAGTAGAACCAACTTTAATGAACAGTTTAGTGACCCCTTTTCCTTTTCACTTTCTTAGAAATGGCGGAACAGACGCAAAACCATGGGTGTTCATTGAAAGTAGGCAAAACTAAAAAGGAAGTGGAAGTCCCAAGCTTAGCACAAATTTTGCAAGATCTAACAACCAACATGGAACGATCACAAGGGAAGGTACCCCAGGAAGGATCATGGTACTTATCTGAGCTAAGGGTACAGAATATCCCAGCACCTGAGAGGAAGAATCTTTTCCAAACAACCGAGGTCTGGATCAAGGCCACAAAGCAACAACAACCAATAGTGAGAGTTTGTTATAGGTGTAACCATCTAGAGCATATGATGATGCGCTGCCCAAAAAGAATTAGAGAAGACAATCAAGGAGGACCACTACGGAATAACAAGAAGATCACACGCTCGGAACCCTACTCTCAAGATGACCGACGAAAACAACTAGGAAAAAGGGCACCAAAATTAAAAATCTGTTATCAATGCCAGAAGCCCGGACATAAGAAGTATGAATGCCAACTGCAAAAAGGATTAAACTATGACCACCGTAAGCCAGAACAGAGTTATAAGGATCAAACAAATTTGTTGCAGCAAGGAACAAATGGTGTGAAAAAGGTGGTGCAACCTGACCAACCAGAGAGTAATAAAGGGAGTGTTCGCCATTCACAAGAAACAAGCTTAACAATCTTCTTTAGTTGTAATAAGTTCGGACATAAGAAGTTTGAATGCCCGCTACCTAGGGGAAGAAACTACAACATTCGTAAAAAGAGAACAAGCAATTCGGGAAGGATGATACAACTCGACTGACAAGAGAACTAATGAACAAGAAGCTCGCCTTCGCAAAAGAAAAAGGAGTGTTCGTTAATGATCGAAGGTACACCTGAATTCGCAAACTCTAAGATATACGTTAGATAAACTTCTTGCGTTATTCCGATAAAAGATACGGTAGAAGGACGAAGGCTTTTAGGTCAGCCCTAGTCAGACAACTCCTGCGCCATGGACATTCGACATGGCCTTTAAGGATCGCATAGTTATCGGTCTAAGATGTTAGAAAGACAAAACAACAATAGCTCAAAATGATAAACGTATAAACCCGACCTTGTCCACACCCTCAATAACGAACAACTTAAGCAAACAAGAACATAGCTTTGAAGAAAAGAAATAAAAGTAATCAACCACAACCTTTCGTATGAAATTTTGAGGACGAGATTTATTTAAGAGGGGTAGATTGTAACAACCCGGTCCGGACCCTAGTAGTAACCACCTAGATTGTAACAACCCGACCCGAATCCTAGTTCTAATAGCCCGGACTGTAACTATTCGCAGAACGATCTAAGCCCAAACACTAGTATTAGCAACGGTTAGTTGACGAGAACTTATGTTGCTACATAAATAAAGGAAACTCTAATTAACCCGAAAATCCAAAGTAACACGAAACCCTAATTTGACCCGGAAACCCTAAAAGAGACCAAATACTCAGAGGCAAAACCCTAACACTTAGAAAAGTCTCGAAATAGCTTAAATTAACTAAATAACATAAAATATTAAATTAAAAATCAAAAATTTCCATAGCTAGGGTAAAATGACCATTTTGCCCCTAGTACAGCAAAAAGTTCTAAAAATTTAAAATTTGACACATGGACACCCAAAATTAGATATTTATACACAATTAATTAATAAAATATAAAATAACAACAAAAA
>JAULJZ010006169.1:2779-16796 GCA_032270985.1 Heliamphora pulchella | reverse complement strand
GAGGATATATGTCCTGAAATCAATAGCCACTCATGGCTGTTGGTTTCCAGGCCACAATTGCAATTGAATGGCCAATCTAATTGTAATTGATCCAGCTAGTGAAATCTGGATTTCAATGACTAATGAAATTCACAGATTCCAACAAAAAAGTTATTTCATAAGATTTGTCCCCAAACTTTCATGCATACGAAATACAAGGTATTTAAAATCCATTGAAACAACTCCCAAAACAAAGAAATACAACAAGATTTTCATCCAAAACACCTCCCATGAGGATCACAAACTTATACATTTGTCCAAAACATAAATAATTCTTACCCTTAAGGTTTTACAACCCAACTATTCATAATATACAACGACTTAAATTTCTATTATACAATTCAATCAATCTATAACATATACATAGAAACAAGGTCTCCCCAATATGACAAAACACTTCAAACATGCTTGATTTCTTCCAAAGCAAAATCTCATCGTCAACACCGAAAAAGCATGAATTTAAACAACGTGAGCCGAGACTCAATAGAATTTCAAACAACCTAGATGAATCATGCTTGATATGCAATTACTAATTCTATATCATCAAACTCAACCAAAAAATTCTAATTTTCTCATGATTTATAAACAACCATATTTCCATAACCCAATCAACAGATATTTAAATAATAATGCGCTGTCGCACAATCACATCCATTTTTGGTCACACCAAAAGATATGAGTACTTATACACAATCACGTCCATTTACGATCACACTGAAGGATATGGGTACCTATGCTTAATCACGTCCCTCTACGGTCACACTGAAGGATATGGGTACCTATACTCAATCACGCCTCATTAAACTCAATCATGCCCCTTTATAGTCACACCGAAGGATATGGGTACGTGTACTCAATCACACCCCTTTACTATCACGCCGAAGGATATAAGTACCTATGCTCAATCATGCCCTTTTTCGGTCTCACCAAAGGATCTGGGTACCTATACTCCATGTGATCGAAGGATCTGGGTACCTATCCTCAATTATGCCCTTGTACGGCCACACTGAAAGAGATAGGTACTTATACACAATCACACTTCACAGATTTTATCAATCACCATATTGCCAATCAAGCCAAAATCACTTCATAAGAGCGAATGCCACATAGGCAAAAGACACTATACATGCGATTATATAATCACACAAATTGATTCAAACGAATCTTGTGGGTGAGATTATCCCCTTATTATCAACTATTCAAATCTCAACATATGTAACACCCAAACTTCAAGTATCCCAATCAATTTCACAAACTCCATAATCAACATTGTTTTATAAAATTTCTCAATTTGACATGTTTCCCTCAAATATTACAAAAGAATATATTTTCATGGATTAGAATCAATTTCAAACCCATTTCATAGATTAGAATCAATTTCAAACCCAAGAAGAGATAGAATCCTACATCGTTGAGTAAAAAACTGTCAATCGAAACACCCACAGAGATCTCAAACTCGCCAAAATCAAATTTCGTTCGGTTGTAGTTGAAGCTCTCGACGCATAGAACAATCTTTTCTTCTTGGGTGTTGATTGATTTCGAGATTAAAGCCTTCAAAATGTAGAGAGAAGGATAACTCAAAGTTAGTCTTCCATGGTTGCTTGAGAGAGAAAGAGAAAAGGAGAAGAGAAGACAAAATGAGGAGAGAATGGAGCCCAAATTTCAATCAGGAGGGGAAGAGGAGGTTTTCCTTGGAAGCTTTCCACGTTCTTCAATGCCACTCACCCAACATACCCAACATGTGTTCCAAAAATGCCCCTAAGCCTTTGTAATGTATTTAATTTACATATATGCACTTAAATTATATCGAAATTAATATTTTAATTTTAAATTAATTTCAAAAATTTTATTTTTAAAAATCACCAAAATTTAAAATTATTTCCAAATTAAATTTCTCAGACCTCTACGCATACAAGTGAGTCCAACAAAATTTGTTAAAAAGCTATCGGGTCCACTGGCCACATAGATATAATGAGCACACATGCCCAAATATAATACCACATAAATAAGCTATCACATAACTATTTAATTGCACCAATTAACATAGAACTATGTCTCACAAAATCAATTACTTGTAAAAATCAAACCAACCCATCTATAAAGGTCAGATTGGTTCGATTTTTAGATTTGTCGGGTCTCTTGTGCACCCCTATATGAGACTCTCCTAAAAAAATCCCTTGTTTTTACTTTCTTTCTACTTTTTGATTTTAACCAGAATGCAAGAAAAGAAACTTAGACACAATTTGGGATAGCTTTTTTCAATTTCTTATTATGGCTTTTTTTGTTTTCTTTGAACTTTTTTAATTTTTTGGATAAATTACACTTATACTCATTGTATTTAAGGATAATAAGACTAGCATCCTCTCTATTCTCCGAAACATTAATGCACTCTCCTACATTTTTATTTTGTGTAACACTTAGATTCATTCGTTAGTTTCTGTTAACTGAGCAAACAAAAAGAACAACATTGATATATCTCTCAAATGATCTTCTATGTGCGAGAAACGAGAATGAATTAAAATAACCAAATTACCCAAGGGTTTACATATATATTAATTATTTAAATACAACAAAATAAATAAAAATATATATTCTCAAATTGCAAAAGACATATTTGAGCATAAACAATAAATGAATATAAATATCTTACTCAAACTAAAAATAACATCTATTCGGAAATAAAACATCATATGATAAAAAACAATATAGTTTTTAATGGTTTAATTCTTATATATTTTAATTTTCATTAAATCTTAAAATTTAATTTAAACTAAATTTAATTATTTTAGTTTCTATTCATGTTTAAGTTTGTTAAGTTCTTATTTTAAGCTTTCTTATTCGCTTGTGTTTTTTTATTTGTATTGAAGTTTTTTTTTATAAAACTAATTGATTTTAAACTACAAACAACAACAATGGATATTGATTTTTTTTTGTTGCTTGGAAAATATGTGTTTTTAAATATGTAAGTATGTAATATTATATTATATTATATTCATATTTAAGTTTGTTCGATTTTTATAGCAAATTCTTATTATAGATTGGTATTTAATTTTATTTGTATTTAGATCTTATTCTAATAAAGTAAATATTTTCTTCGTATTTATGTTTGTATTCAAATTAAATGTTATCCTGAAAGTGATATGTGGGGTGTAAATTTAAATTTAGTTGGTTGTGGGTCACATTTTAAGTTAATTTTGACACCCACTTTAATTTTTGAACCCACTTTTTATTAGAGAGAGGATCATAACAAAATTAAAAAAAAATTAGTACATCTCCTTCCTTTCGTATTCCCCTCCCTCAAATTTACATTACGCAACTAATTCGCAATCAAATTACCCAAGGTCCATCCTCGTTTCTTGCGCATAACAAATCATTTGAGAGATATATCCTTGTTGTCTTTTTCCGTTTGCTCAGTTAACAGAAACTAACGGATAAATCTAAGTGTTACAAGTTGAAACAAATTTCTTAAAGACGAAAAAGGCTTTACAAAAGTCTTAAAGTGGCTTTTTATCTTATTTGAACTTTTTTTTTGTTCATTTTTTTTTTACTTTTTTGATTTTTATGAGAAATCAAGAAAATATTATTATTTGAACCAACACATTTTTTTTAAACAAAAAATGAAAAAAAATTATGTAAAAAAAATATCCCACACAATGCCTTGGTACTTTGATCAAACGTTATTTTCTTGCAAAAGAGAATTTCTTTTCCTATCAACAAGCTAACCCAACCAAGAACGGAGAAGGGAAAAGTGAAGGGATCAATAGATTGCGATTGCCAGGAGAGGGAGAGAGAGAGAGAGGGAGAGCCATTGCAATTGCCGGAAATACTAGGCCTACTAAAGGCACAAAAATAGGGGTAAGGAGGGCCTGCTTGCAGCAGGCCAAGAAAACGCCACCGTTTGGCTTAAAATGGATTTCCAAATTAATGCTTAAAACGCCACCGTTTTGCAACTTATATCTTTCCGTTGATTTTGCTTTTTATTTTTATTTTTTAATGTTTTGAGCTCTTGAACTCCACTCAACAGAAAGTCATATGATGCCATCCGTCTAGGCCAAATTTCATTCTGTATAATTAAATTATTTTATTTTATTCAAGGCCAAATTTTATTGTGTATAATTAAATTATTTTATTCACATAAATTTTGGATTTAGTAGTATTTATACTACTTCTTATTTGAAAAATTTTAAAAATAAATTTAACATTAACAAAAATATATATATATACACATCTCAAACACACCAACATAATAAATTTTTTTAACAAAATGATAACAAGAACTTTCCAATACAAAAATCATCGAATTCTTTCACGAGAATTAAATAAAAATTTTAAATACCCCATGTTTGATCAAATGTTATCCATCAATTACATTTTAAATTTGTGGATGCTGTTGCGAATTACTAAAAAAATCATAAAAACAATCATCATGGACAAATGATTTGGTTGCCTTGAGAGAGTACTTTTCTTGATCAAATGCTATTTACTGGATAGAGAAAAAAAGAGTATTAGACTTTGTATTAAAATAAATAGCACTAATAAAAATGATATACAAACATAAAAATGTTACATACCTGAGATTCTTGGTTAAATGATGTTTGAGAAGAACTATACTAATACTTCATCATGTTTGGTAAATAGGACATCTCAACATCATAATACATAAGAATGATAGTGAGTAAATATATTATATTTTAATAATTATATTAGTACAATAAAGTAATTAAGTATAGCAATATGTTAACACGCCTGTAGTTGATTTGCAAATGAATTCTCAATGTTTGTAGTATTGATGGGTTTATCAATATTCTAAAAAATTACAAAATAATTAAATACCATTGTAAAAATGTAAAAAATGTAAAAAATGAAGGTAATTTAAATATTGGTAATACCTGACTTTGACGAGTAGGTTGCAAAATAACTTTTGCTTTCTTTTTTATAAATGTGTATAATTTTTTTTTGTTAATGTTAAGTGTATTTTTTTTAATTTTTTGAACAGGACATAATTTAAATACAATTAAATTTAAAATTTATGTAAATAAAATAAAATAATTTTGTTTAAATTTACCCTAAACACATTAGTAATTTATTTTTATACACATTTTTTTTATTTTCATACACAACAATTCAGGCAATTTGAGACTTAACATTTAAAAAAAAAATTGACTTCAAGCGGCGCCGTTTGAACGCGCAGCAGGGACCTAAACCCGACAAAAGAGGGCATAATCCCAGCCACATAATCATTGAATTAATTATCATAGTGGTGGAATGACACAGTCATCTAGAGAAATAAATATATTATTGATCAATTAGCGACAATTGATTAATCAATCATGACATGGTTACAATCAACTTTAACAATTGGAACTACATTTTCTTGTGAAGTTAATTCCAAAAGGTGAGAAGTCAAGGTTACTTAACACACACGTAATTGGTGGAATTTAGGAACAATGGGGACAAGAGAATGTAATCAACAAGAAGGGTCCACCAAAAAAATGGCTACCATGTTACAACTTGCATGGACTCTTTATTGGAGTAATTTTGCATTTAAATAAGGTATTTGTTATGTAGTATTCATTTTGAATGTAATTGGTTGATGGTGTACAGTAAATTATTTTTATGTCAGTATTTTACCAATTATTAAGGCAATATTTGGATGGCAAAAATTATGAGAAAAAATTGGAATGTAATTCTTGCTATGCATAATTCATTTGTTTGAAATGAGCAGGAATAAAAAAGCAATCTTAGTTACTTATCCAACTAAAAATCTAATTCCTATTCTTTTTTTAGTTAGGTGTGTCTTGTATTTTGTAGATCTATATGATAAAAGTTTTATAATTATATGAGAGTTAGAATTTTATAATTATATGGCGGGTGGAGTTTTATAGTTTACCTATAAATATGACCGTATATCTCAACTTCTTGTGTAGAGAGTTGAATCAAAAGGTTCGGGATGTAGGGAGAGGCAAGAAAATACTAGAGGCATTAGGATAACTTTTGTGTGAGAAAACGAGATTTGTTTCAAGATTGGGTTGTGGAAGTGTTGGGTTTTTTTGGTATTTTTGGTCTTATAATTGTATGCCCGACACTTATAGGAGATTATTTATTTTACTCGTACACGTATGCAGGTTATGCCAAACCACATAAGTCTTTTTGTGATTTTTCTCTTTCGTGTGTGCATGGTTAATCTTCTGTTTGTATTCAAAGATTAGCTATCTGTAAAGATTTTAGGCTGAAATTCCCAAAAATAAGATCAACAAGTTTGGATAACCAGACGGTAATACACGTAGATTTCAATCTACAATAGCAATCAAAAAAGAAACGGGAATAATCAAAATACACAAGATATACGTGGTTCAGCTGACTGCCTACCTCCACGGGAGAGAAAAAAAAAATCCACTAAACTCTTTAACACGGATTACAAGATTTAATTACTATTTATCTTATAATATCTGTAGCCTCAAATTGAGTTTTTCATTGTCTCTCTAGTCTCTTTGATCTCAAAACTGAGCCTCACACTGAGTCTATAAACGTTCAAGAATGATTTTCCTCACTCTCTGTTAGTTCTGAATGTTTTTTGAATGATCTCTATGTTTTCTAAACTTAAAAACACTATATATAAGGCATATTAGGTTAAAATTCTAACCCTAGTGCCGCAACAGAAATTCTGTTCTATGGTGTGCTTCTCCAGCGAACCCCCTGGTTGCTCGAGCGGTGAATGTCTTGAGAGTCGAAAAGTCGATGGTTGCTTGAGCGGACCTCCCTGACCGCTCGAGTAGACCCCTACCCTAGACTAAAACACAAGACTTAGAAATTTAAGTCAAAACTTAACAATCTCCACCGTGACTCAAATTTCTGAATCATCTGTGAAGATTTGCCATCTGCCTCATTCTGCACACCTTTTCAGGGTATGAGTGCTCCACTCTCTTTGAGTCTTCAACCTAAATAGACTTGTATCAAATCCAAATCAGACTTGAATTTGACCTTTTTGCAATCAACATACTTTTCATCATTGGATAATCTTTCAAACTCCAACTATTCAGCCTTTTGGGAAGACTCCACATTCTCTGACACTGCTACTTGCCCGTGAGTTATTCCTGTGCTACCAGTAGCATTCTTGTGAGACGAAAGTTTTCTCCACTTTGTCGTTCCTGCTGCTGTTGAATTTCTCTATTTCACTTATTCAATTTAAGATATTTCACTAATTTAAGATTGAATGGTATGGAAATGCATTTTGAGCCACCATCACTCGATTTTTTGAGTGAGCTTTTCTAATTGAACTCTACCTTGACTACTGCATTCTTCTTCTGACATCTTGATATACTCTGCTTGTCAACCTGATCAAGCTCCAAATGTCTATGTCTCGTGTCATCCCTGCTGAAATCAGTCTGTGTGATAGTGGTAACTCCACCCATCACCGTGCCCCCTATCAATCTGTAGATTCCATCTACTTTTTGCCTTCTCATGATAACTGATGATCCTATGTTGATTTTCATTGCTCTACATTTTTTTGTGAACTTATATACTAGAGAATTCAATGCTTCTAAAGAAATTAGATTTTTCTTTAACCCTGGAACTTGGCTGACATTCTCTAAAGTCCTTTTAATCCCGTCAAATATTCTAATTTTGACTGTACTAATTTTAATTGACTAACACACTAAATCATTCTTATTAGAACTGTACCCCCGTTGAAAGACTTGCATGAATCAAAATATTCTCTAATTGGACATATATGGTATGAACATCCTGAATCTAAAATCCGTGACTTTGACAAAAAGCTTAAATTTAAGGAAACTGAGAGTATTTCACTTTCTGATTCATCGTTTGACGACTCTTTAGCAAAACTAATGATTTCTGTAATCGCTTTACCCTTCTTTTTTTCCTCCAATTACTACTTTAATTCTTGGCATTGGCTCTTGCAATGACTAGTTTTGTGGCAATAGAAGCACTCATCTCTTATTGCATGTGACTTGAACCGAAATCTACAACTATTGGAACCATGTTCACCTAATCTACTACTTCCTTTTCTTAACTCAGACTTAGGTATCAGCACACCTTCTGTATCAGATTCGTTGTCCCTCTCCATCTTCTCATGCCACAAAAGAGTCCCAGTGACCTATTCTAACTCTAGAGTGTTCTTTTCATACATCAAAATTATCACAAAATGATCATAGGACGTTGGAAGCGATGCCAACAGGAGGATCGCCTTATCCTCATCATCAACTTTTACTCAAAAGCTGAATAGTTGTGTGACACTACTAAAAAATTGGGCTTTTCCGTCGGGTGACTACCGTCGCAAAAAGCCAATTATTTGTCACAAAAGAGCATTTACGTCGGCTTTGCGTCGGCAAATGGGGGTAGTACATACTGGGGTAGCAAAAAAGTATTTGCGTCGAAATTTACCGTCTCAAGAAAAATTGCGTTGGCAAAAAAGACTTCTTGTATCCGCAGTCCATATAATTGTTTTTTACGTACAACTTGTTGGCCATATTCTTCTTCATGTAGAGATCTTTTAACTTCTGTCAAATCTCGTAGGCTGTCTCTACATTGAGCACATTATGAAAAATCTCGTTTCTCAAATTCAACCGAATTGAGCTCGCAGACTCGCAATTAAGATCATCCCAATTGTCATCGGTAATCTTTTCTAGCTTACTGCTTGTTAGATGAACAAGCGGTAAGGCTTAGAAGCTAGAAAAGATTACCGATTACCGCTTGTTAGATGAACTGATCCTTTATACGCCTCTGTTACTGGGAGAAGTTATTCTTACCGTTGAGCTTTTCAACTTTGTATTTGGTGTTCGTCATCATCACTGCAACTTGTGATTTAGCGAATAACCAACTTTCATCTTCCACCACGATTTTGGATCTTCAATAATCGTCGATTTTGATGCCACTTCTTAGGATTTTAGGCTTAAATCTTCAAAAAGAAAATAAACAAGTTTGGATA
The DNA here is from genome assembly GCA_032270985.1 of Heliamphora pulchella. NCBI lineage: Eukaryota > Viridiplantae > Streptophyta > Magnoliopsida > Ericales > Sarraceniaceae > Heliamphora > Heliamphora pulchella. Next base: position 7,813 of record JAULJZ010006169.1, on the reverse strand, counting down.
ACCAGACGGTAATCCATACAGGCTTCAATCCACAATAGTAATTACAAAAGAAACAAGAACAACCAAAATACACAAGATATACATGGTTCGGTTGATTATCTACCTTCACGGAAGAAAAAAAATCAATCCGCTAATCTTTTTAACACAGATTACAAGATTTACTCTCTACCTCACAATATCTATAGCCTTAAACTAAGTTTCTCACAATCTCTCTACTCTCTCTGATCTCAAAATTGAGCCTTACACTGAGTCTATAGACATCCAAAAATTATCTCCTTTACTCTCTGTTCGTTCTTAATGTTTTCTGAATGATCTCTATTTTTTTAAACTTAAAAACACTATATATAAGGCATACAAGATTAAGATCCTAACCCAAGCGCCGTAATTGAAATTCTGTTCTATGGCAGGCCGCTCGAGCGGACCCGCTGACCACTCGAGCTATTAATGTCCCGAGAATCGAAAAGTCGATGGCTGCTCAAGCGGACTCCCACCTGAGACCAAAACCCAAAACTTAAATATTTGGGTCAAAACCTAACACGATTAAATCTCTACAAGTGGTATTAGAGCTGACAATAAATTATTCAAAGACATCATGGGTGATTGAAGCACATGTCTATTTTTTATTTCATTTGTAAAGATTAAAAAATATTTCTTTTTGTACAAAAAAAAGAAGAAAAAAAATGAAGGGTGATACTGGCAAAAGTCTACCCTCGATGCATGAAGATTGAGAGGCTGACACTAAAGCTCTCCTCGATGAGGAATGTATGATTGACAACGGGTCTATTGGAAGAGTCTATAGAGTTGGTTTTGAAGGAGGAATCTCTATTATAGTGAAAAAGCTTGAACTCTAGGAAGAACAAAAACCAAGATGAGTTTGACATTAAATCGGATGCTCAAGAAGCCTTCAACACCCTAATTTTGTTGCTTTTCAATGTGGAGTCATATCAGATGACGATTTTTTGATTCGACATATGATTTGTGACTAATACACCGTGACGAATAAATAGAGTGACGGTAAACAGCTGGACGAATAGGTGTTAAGCATCACGATTTAGAAGTGCAAACCAAGATAATTTGAGCGTGGCAGATTAACGATGACAGAATCGATATCCACACCAATTATCTTTATAATGACTTGCAGAATTCAAACCAATGTGAAGATTATTCAGTGTGTGTCTTGTATTCTGCATATTCATATAATTAGAGTTTATAATTATATGAGGATTATATTTTATAATTATATGGCGAATAAAGTTTCAGAGTTTGCCTATAAATAGGATCTTATAACTTTAGTTATTGTATAGAGCATTAAATCAAGGGGTAAGATGTGGAGAGTGGTGAAAAAATATCATAGACACTAAGGTAACTTTTGAGTGGAGAAACGAGATTTGTTTCAAGACTAAGATTGTGGGGGTGTCGATTTTTAGGGTATTCTTGGTCTTATGATTGTATACTTTACTGTTATAATGGATTATTTTTCTCACCCATGGATGTAAGCAGGTTATGCCGAATCATATAAATCTTTGTATGATTTTTTTTTTTGTATGTGCATGGTTGAGCTTTCGTTAGCCTTCACGGATTAGTAATTAAATCTCAACATTTCTATAGTAATCTTAAATTCTATGATCCATTTATAAAAAACAAAATATTAAACACTAATAAATTCTTTATAAAGAAGTTTTTGAATAAGACATATGAATTTATCCGAACTTTTGAATATGATTACTTCGGATACTAGATTACCAGCTAGTAATTTAATTCCTGTCAATCACATTCTCATTTATACTCAAAATTCTTGTTACCCAAACATTATTAAGGGAATATGGCAATTATTGATTAGTGCTGGATACAAATAACATGATCAAGTGGGGTTAACCTCCTCTTAAGATCAACAAACACTAAGGCCATTCAAGACCTCATTTTGTAGGTTTAGAGTAGCTTCACAACGATGATTCGAATGGTTTAATTCATTGGTTTCACATAGAAAATCATCAATACAAAATTCCAACTTGATCGGATTAGACATGTTATCTATTGAGTTTTATAATGCCTAAAGTGAATTTCTAAAATGGTGACGGTTCTATATATTTGTACAAATTTCGTATTTAAAAGATAAAATCAATTCAAAAAATTATTACGAGAAAAAAAAGGTAAAAGCACAAAACAAAAATACTTATCATTATTAATTTGTCATTATAATCACTCAAAAGTATCACTTCAAAATTATGTAGCTTGGAGTTTTAGTTACGAATGTACTAATTAAACTTGTACAATTTATCTTATTTATCGTATTTTTCTCAATAGATAACATGTCTAATCTATCTAACATTTTTTTGACATGCTCAATCGGGTATAAGTTTTAATCTACTTTAATTTTGAAAAATTTTCTTTCAAAAAGCTTTCATTTTAAATTCTTAACCAGCTGACCACCGATAGTGATATGTACTTAATTTATGAGGATTGACTTTTACTTGAACAAAATAATAATTTTGTTCACCTTTTTAATCGGACCCTTTCTAAAAAAATAATATCTAAACGATATGAGTACAGAATATTCGAAGGCATAAAAATTAGGGTAAATTACACTGACCTCCCATGAGATTTTGGTCAAATACAGTAAACCCTACATTTTTGGACAAATTACACTGACCTCCCTTACAGGCTGAAATATTGTTATACTGACATCCCTTAGCAGTTAACGTCGTTAAGGTTCCGTTTGTGTCATTAAATTTGTTCCCATTTGCCCCTCAAATTAAATCTGTTTCTTTTTTTTAATAAAGTTTATAAAATAATAATTATTCGATTTGAATTCACTAGAGTAATTTATCGGCGATTGGAGCCGTTCACTAGCAGCGTTAGGTCGTCAAAAGAGTAGTGAATGTTGTCGATCGAAAAATAATTTCTATTTTACAATTGATTGTGAGTGTAATAACTCAAAAACAAAAGAAAGAAAGGAAGAGGAAGAACGGGCGCCGCACCCCCCATGCCGCACCTCTCGTCAATGCCACACCCACACGGTCGCCACCTCCATTGTCGGTCACCGCCACCGCCACCGCCGTCCACACTTGTCCTCCTGTGATGTGGAGGAGGAGGGAGAAGGAGAAAATGGGAGAGTGAGAGATTTCCCAGAGAGAGAGAGAGAGAGAGAGAGAGAGAGAGGGTGAAAGAGAAATTACGGCAGTGGATGGCCCTGGACGGCGGTAGAGGAGTCGCCGGCGGTGGCGACGGTCCTGGATGGCGGCGACTGGCATGACGGTGGAACGAGAGAGAGAGAGAGAGAGAGAGAGAGAGAGAGAGAGAGATGGCACGGCGGTGGACAGCGGCGACTGGCACGGTGGTGGCACGGCGGCGACTAGTAGGGCCTTCTTCTTCTTCTTCTTCTTCTTCTTCTTCTTATTTTTTATTTTTTATTTTTTTAACCCTAACAAGAATTAATAGTTGGAGGTAAAATTATCTTTTCATCAATTCCGTTAACGACGTTAATTGCTAAGGGGTATCAGTGTAATTTGTCTAAAAAAATAGAATTGACTGTATTTGACCAAAATCTCAGAAGAAATCAGTGTAATTTATCCTAAAAATTAAGCTAAGCCATGGCTTAATCATGGGCCTTGCCCCAGGGCCGAGCCTGGCTTGACCATATATATAATTTTATTTATTATTTAATAATATTAAAAGAAGGAATTTGAGACAAAGGTTAAAAAAAAAATTTTTAACATACAAGATCCATAATTAAAAATTTTAACGCGTAAGGTCCAATTACGTGATTTCTTCTGAAAATACATTGGAAACAGATAAATTTATCTTTTTTGCATAACAAACAGATAAAATTTATCTGTTTAATATTAATATATTTAATATGCAAACAAATAAATTTATTTGTCTGCTTATTTATGTATAACAGATAAATTTATTTGTTTGCATATCAAAACAGATAAAGCAAATAAATTTATCTGTATTCTTTATACGCTCTTTCAATAAGACAGATAAATTTGTGTGTGTTCTTACACGTGTTTTTATTAAAATACAGATAAATTTATCTGTATTTCTTATACGTAATTTCATTAAGACAAATAAATTTATTTGTATTCTTTACACGTGCTTTTAATAAAATACGGATAAATTTATTTGTGTTCTTTATATGTGTTTTTAATAAGACTGATAAATTTATTTGTGTTTTTTACATGTACTTTTAATAAATTACAGATAAATTTATCTGTATTTTTTATACATATTTTAAAAAGACACAGATAAATTTATTTGTATTCTTTACACTTAATTTCAATAAAAGACATATAAATTTATATGTGTTCTTTATACATGTTTTGAAAATGTACAAATAAATTTATCTGTTCAATATTTTTTTTTTAAAAAAAAGTCTTTCGCGTTAAAACTTTTATAAAGATGGACCTTACTTGTTAAAAAATCTCATGCCAAATAAAAAATAGTAAACGATTTATAAATTAAACTGTTCACTAATTTTTTATTAAATAAACACATAATATTAACGTACTATTTATCCTTCTTTATCTCCGGAATTTAATTCGACTCATCAAACATGATGTTAATCTTGTTCTAGGCGTAGCTACCTGTTGTAAACGAATCCTAATGACAAAAGGTAAGAGGACAATTGAACTTGAGCCCACTCAATTGCATCAACTTGTTCAAATTGCAAGCTGCCCATTAATAAATTCCAGTGGATTTGGAAGATAGTAGGCAACTTAATCCACACTTCACGTCTTCAACAGCTCATCTAACATTTCCCCGTACGTGCCGTTTACCTTAATTTTTTTAAAAAATATGTTTGAATTATTTTGGAGAGTATTTGTTTTTATTTTAAAATATTTATGTTGAGAATTAAAACGCAATAACTAATTTCGCTCAAAAACGACAAAGAACTTATAAATACAAAATAAAACGAAAAAAGAAATAGAGACAGAGAGACAATCACACAATCATAACACAAGGTTTACGTAGTTCGACAAATTGTGCTTACGTTCACAGAATCACACATTTTTACTATATATCTTGAAAGAT
>JAULJZ010006148.1:0-16796 GCA_032270985.1 Heliamphora pulchella | reverse complement strand
TTATGTATTATTTAGGGTCCGATTAGTAACCAGTTTAAAAATTAATTTTTTTATTTTTTTTATATTTTTATCCAAAAAACAAAATTAAGTTCAAAGTAGATTATTTAGTAACTTAGTTTTTAAGTTAACTTTTTTTGAAATTTATCATTTTGATAAAAAGTTAATTTTTTTTAGTTTTTGTTCAAAGTGGACAATTTTACGCTTCTATATATTTGAGATTAATAATTATATATAATTGGTAGTGATAGTAAATAAGTTATAAATAAGTAATATTATTGTAATTTAAAAATGGTGGAAGTTTGAATAGAATATTCTGAGAGTTTGTGTTTTGATTTGATTTTTTAATTTTTTAAATTTTTAAATTTTTTTGCCAAACCGACAATCTTAACTTTTTAATATTTTTAACTAAAAAGTCAAAAATCCAAAATTACCAATCGGTCCCTTACTTATTCTCCGCAATCACTCGGTTATAGTTAGCAATTTCTATTGTTAGTATTTGTTGATTGTCAAAAAGATAAGATTGAGAAACTTAAAAACAAGCTCTCCAAGAAATCTCTGTTCAAGTCTCAAAGCATAACAAATCTAACAAAAAAACAACTAAAGTTCAAATATTTCAAATATTATTGCAAAAATTAAATGGATAAAAAATGATGAAAATAATCAAAAAAAAAACAAAAAGAACAAAGACGCAGCCGTGCAGCTCCATTATCTCCAACACCATCAAACTTCAATCAAAGTTGGCTTCATAGATGTAGTTGATCCAGAAAATTCTAAAATTTTTGGAAAAAAAAAATATAGCCAAGTTATTACAAGTAGTAGTTAACCAACTTAAAACAAATGAAATAAAAAAAAATTACCTGACTCAATTTCTTTATAGTTTTCAATGCTATCCATGAATTCTCTCAAATTGATTGGAACTTGTGAAGATCGTAGCCAATTTTGTCCACATAAAAGTGCTTCCACCATCTTTGGAGTCAAACAACTTCAAAATGGATTAAGTATACGATCACTAGTGCTAAAAGTGGACTCGGAGGCTACTGTAGAAACAGGGACACCCAAGACATCTCTTGCTATTTGAGAGAGAACCCGGTATTTATTACTATTAAACTTCCACCAACTCAAAATATCAAAGTTTGAAATACTTGGATTCTCAGAATTCTCAACCAAATATCTATCAAACTCTGACTTGTTTTCCATGTTATTCTCCTCCTCCAAATGTTTCTTATATTAAATGGTAAAGAGCTTAACAACGTCTTCTTCATTTTCATCAATGACCATGTTTTTGGAAGTTTGCCTTGCATTGTATGTTGGAACATTACCAAATTTATATTTCATGGTATAATGCTCATATAACCGATACAACTTCGACTTCACTCTCATTACTAGATCTTCAACTTTATTGAACTCATACACTTGGGTAAATGAAAACTTGACATATTTCAATTTATAACATGGGTCTAACACAACGGCAACATACAACAAGAAATTGATATTGTCAAGATTTTCTCAATACTTGTCATATTTTCGTTTCATATTATTCGCCATATCATTTAATAGCTTGTCTCCACTTTTACCCAATGACAACAACTTAGATTGAACCGATACAAATTCATGAAAAAATGCATTTGAAATAACATATAAAGAACCCAAAAGCCTTTCAGTTACGTTGTAAAAAGTCTCAAAAATCGATCAAAAGGTCTTGCTTTATCCCAATTATCTACAGTAAGAGGCCCTTTGATTTTCCTCCCTCTCCCTTTTCCCCTCCCACCATTATTGTCATTCTCGATTTCATCTTCATCAACCATGAAATATGAAAAGAATTGTGAGCCATCCTCTTCTAAGTACTCAAAAGCTTTTTGGAATTTCTCAGCTCCATCCAACATTAAATAAGTGGAATTTCACCTATTTTGGACATCTAGGCACAATAAGCTCTTACTAGGAATCTTCTCTTACTCTACACAATTCTTAAAAGCTTGCAACCTAGAAGGAGAAGATCGAACATTCTTCACCGCATTACGAATCCCGACAATTGAGTCATTTTGCCCTTTCAAACCCTCGCAAATAATAAAATTCATAATATGTGCACAACATCTCATGTGAATAAATTCATTATCTAAGATGGTAGACTTTCAATTTTTTATTTTTCTTTTCAAATACTTAATAGCACCATCATTGGAGCTTGCATTATCAATTGTGATAGTCAAAATCTTACCAATTCCCCACTCAAGTAAGCATTTCTCAATGTGCTTTCCAATGGTCTCACCTTTATGATTCGAAACTTGTAAAAAGTTGAGAATTCTTTTGTATAAATTCCAATCATCATCAATCCAATGGGCAGTAAGATACATATAGTTAATGTTTTGAATTGATGTCAAGTGTTGGTTGTTAGACAAATTCTTTGCTTCTAATGGCCTTATTTAATTTTGCTTTTTCTTTATTAACTATTCTCATACAATCACGAGCCATAGTTGTGCATGAGAGGATTGTGAACCTAGGTTGCATAACTTGACAAAAATTCTTAAAACCTTTTTTCTCCACATGCCTAAAAGGCAATTCATCAACAATAATTATCTTTGCTAATGCATCTCTGTAAACTTTCTTAGTATAGCCCACTACTTTTAAAGCAACACCATCTTCCTCTTTCTCTTTCCCCTCTCCTTTAATAAAACATACTGTTTTTTGCTTTTTGTCTACAACCTTAAATGGGTATTTTGTGCATTGATTATTAAGATGACTCCATAAATTACTAGTACCATCTTGTTTTTCACTAGCCCCATAAGTTTTACCACAATAATTACAATATGCTTTTGGGTAGTTAGGATCACCGCCATCAACCAAAATGTAGTGATCCCAAACTTTAGATTTATTTTTTAACATTTTTACCTTTGGTGATTGTTTGAGATAAATGATTTGCACTCACTTCCTTGACTTCTTCCATAATCAATCATAATTTGGTTCAGGTCTTAGACTATTTTGCCTCAATGCTTATAAATAAAGATAGATCCATAGAGAACATCAGAACAAATATATTATAAGCACTTCTATCACTGCAAAGTACAAACAGTGAACTCAATCTATCAACACAAGGAATTAACTTACTAATCGACCTGTTGAATTTCATCCATAACCCTCTCAATCCACCATTCTCTTCTTTTTAAATTTGCTTGGATCGGTGCAGGGCGGGTGAGTGGGAGGCAATTAGGCGGGACGTTGAACAGCCCTAGTCTTCACGACAAAAGATCAAACACATGCAGCTTCTACCTCTTCCTAAACGTGCATGTAGAAGCTGGGGGGTTATTGTGGAGGAGTAAATTCTCTTGACAGAAAATCAACCTGCAAGAGCCATCATTACACATCACCCCTTCCATCCCATCCACTGACAGTGGATGGAACAACACCCAAAATATAGAGTATCTCTCTCTATTATATCTATGCATTCTTTTTATATATATACCCACTCTCTCAGTTAGGAGAAGGGGACTTAACCTTTCAACATTTGGGTTTTCTCTCTACCAAAGACGGTACTAATTTGGGCGTCGAAACCCCTTCTTCTGGCCGTCAATCGGGAGTCTATTTTGCAGAAATTAATTGAACAGAGCATTCGGGTGCTCGTGATTATCTTCATCGTCGAATATTTTTGTTCAACCTAACAAAATAAATATAATTTATGAGTCATTCCCGTACAACCACCATTTTTAATTCATCGAATGTGTCATTAGTTGCCCAGAATCTCTCTCGATTTTTGAATGAATTTTTTAAAATCTTTATGGCACAGAATGAACTGACATCACTGCATTTTTGGATTTGATGACACAATACACCATTGTATGTCATGGGGTACACTCCTCGGTTATGATTTGCTTTTTAGTTAAATTAAAATTTTAATTGTATTAAACGGTCTTAAAAATTCAAGTATCCAAGCTGAATTGTCGGAGTGTTCAGCAAAGTTATTGTGATTAGCAATTAGCTTTTGATTATTAATTTTAATTACAAATTATAATTTTTTAAAATACTCATAATTTTTGTTATAAATTTTTTTTTATTTCAGCTACAAATTATAATTTATACCAAACACTTACAATTTCTACCAAAAATTACAATTTATAAGTTAATAGTTTCAGCAATGCCAAATACCACCTAAATGTATCATTGAATCAAATTAAACTCATAAAAAATAATTTGATTCCGGTTTAGAACAACGGTTCTATAAAACCCTGTTGCTTATTTTATTTTTTGAAAAAACGTATACATTTGTTTTGCCCCTTTTTTCTATTCATTTTTTGTATCTTCTTTTTTTTTTATAAATATATTACTTTATGTTTTATTTTATCATTTATTTCATACAATGATAAAAGGAAAATTCTCATATATATAAAATTATGCATTATATTTTATTTATTTGTTATTTTATTACTTTTGTATGTAGTACTAATAATTTATGAATTATTTAATATTCTAATGTTCTAGAAAATATTTTATTATAAAAGATAGTAAACAAAGAAAAAAAGATGTACAACTTTTTTATACATACTAAATAGATATACAATTTTTAAATTCTTAATCCATAAACTAAATAATAAGAAGCGATTCTTAATTATTTAAAATTAAAACCAAACCATTCACTCAAAAAAAAAATAATAACAATCAACCTTATGCAGACAGAATTTTAAGAAAGTTTATTTTTTATTTTAAGTTTAAAATTAATTATCTTGTTAGGAAAGTACAAATTATAGCAGTATTTTCTAAAATAATTGGCTTTCTACTTTTAACTTTATTGAGTTTCTTATTTTGTTGATAACTTAGTTAAAAAGAATTAGATTCAATTTATTTCCTAATGTTCTCGTTTTATTTTCTAAATATTTTCTATTAAGTTTAGGTAGGTATAGTTATAAGGGTTTGATGTAAACCTTAGGGCAATGGAGGATGTTGATTAATAATAATTTAGAGAGTTTTCTTAACTTTCTTAATTTTCTTTTCCAAGTATTTTCTATGAGGTTTGGTTAGTTATGGTTATAAATATTTGATGTAAGCCTTAGAGCAATGGAGGATGTTGATTAATAATAATTCATACAGTTTTCTCTTTATTTGTGATTGTTATTAGATACAGTATTTTTAATTTAAGTAAGCTTGTGAATTTCGGTACTTATATTTCATTAGTTGATATGCTTTCCTGTATCACAAACCATATGGTTTAGATTGATTCGAATTGATTTATTTGTTCTATTATTTTTGAACACTTCTAAAAAAATAGCAGGCTTCACTAAATATATTAATAGTTTAAAGTTAGAACATTAATTAGAGTTGCTTGAAAAAAACATCGAATAATTGTTTGTCTCAATGAGTTAGCCTGTGTTTAATATCGCTTTAATTAATTTATTTATTTATTATTTTAATAAATTTTTTAAATATTAGTTCAAGCGGAATATACTTTTTAGATTTCTCATTATAAAAAAAATTTAAAAAAATGTTCAAACCTCTTTAAAAAATTACATAAAATGAAAAGGCCACATAGAACCTTTTAAGTGACTTTTTTTTTTTTTTGTCTTTGATATACTTCAATTGTAGTCCAAACAAAAATATTTTTTTTGAATTTCTTTCATCACCAGAAATCGTGAAAAATAAAAATCCAATAAAAAACTATTTTAAAAAAAAAAAAAAAAAGCCCAAAGGCTAAAGAATGTAGCTTAATAAGGCACAGTATTAAAAGCCACCTAGCTAAGCCCGTGAAGGCAGTAGAAGAAATTTTAATGTTCTTCCAAGAAAGCATTTAATAATATAGTGCTCTGTTCGAGTTGGGTTTCATTAAAGTTCTAACTGTTTGATTTTTTAGATAAATTGGTAATTAATTAATAATTTATCATGATATAATGCATGCTACACATATTGTGTTTAAATCTCATTATTTACTTGATAATAAAACTTGAATTTGTTTGAGAATATAAATAATAAAATTATTATCTCTTCTTTTTAACGGCTGAAGTTTTTAAATGTGTAAGTAGTTAATAATTGAGAGAAATCTGTCTTCAATCCATTATTGGATTGGACCGATCTAGTTAACCCTAAATTGCGTTCATTTCAATATGTTGGGCTGTTCATTCTATTGTTTCTAGGGTATAAATTTGTATTAATTATTTATAAAATTAAATTGATCGAATACCATTAAGTATGTAACTTTTTCTTTTTAAAATAGAAATGTGATTTGTTCAGTTACTTAACAATATCTTATCAACTTAACTTATTTGCATAGATAATCTACACATTACAAAATAATAAAATAAATAGCTTTGATCATCAAAGTAAATCTATTGACCCAATTATACCAGTCCAGTTCATTAATAAACTGGAGAGAGGCTGGACTCTTAACAATTCAACCATGGGTAAGTTGAGGCCGGATCTAGGTCCTCATTATTTTCAAAATAAATGGAGATTTTTCTATTTCTGTTTTATGACATTTTGGTAAATTATTTTAATGATGTGAACCGTTCATAATATAGAATGTACCGAGTATATTATACTTATAAATAATTAAGTCATTCAGACACGAGAAATTATTTGGTCGGAAGATATTTATCCTAAAAAAGATAAACAGCAAAGACAATTTTAAAAATAGACTTAAAATTTCTTCAAATTTATGTGATCCAATCTTCTAAATATCCATTTTTGATCAATCTTTTTTTGTATAAATGATGCTCTCAATAAGTTTAACAATATAAACAATTCAGATTATCAAGATAAGCTTTCCGTTCCTAACATGTGTTTTTAGTTAGACAAATCAATTGGTATTTGAATCTTGGACGCTTGTTTCCAAAAATAATCTTTTTTCATAGAAATCTCATGACAAATCAAAGAATCAAACATGGCCTTAGGCCTAGTTTGGATAGTTGAAATCTTGAGGAGGAATGAGAATGTGATTTCAAGTTCTTATAATTATATCATTTCGATTGTGTTTGACTAGGAATGTGGTATCTAATTTCACATTCCATGTAAAATTAGTTTACTAAACCAAGTGACAATCTAATCCCTCCTCTTCCCACAATAATATAAGACTAGCCTCTTGGACACACGTAATGCATGTATAGTTCAAATGAATTTAAATTAAAGTAAAAAATTATACAATAGTATCAACAAACTCGTTAAACCACATCGCTTGAAGAAAAATCATGAACATAACCAAAAACTTATTTTTTCTTTTTTTACTATTTTCTCTGTGATCAAACAAAAAACAAAAAAAGATAAAAAGAGAAAGAGAGAAATATTTAACTTTATTTGAGTTGAAAGTTACAGATTTATAGCAGTTACTATTGCCCAGTAAAGAAGGTGAAAGTTAAATTGGAAATAATATTAAAATTATAAAATATATGACAATGCTTCAAAATCCTTGGGATCTCTTTATATATAGTATAGATATTACTAAAATATATGTATTTATTTAAATAAAAAATCTTGAAAATAAATAAAAAGGAAAAAGAATAACATGAATATTCATATTAGGCTTTTAAAATTTTTAAAACTGAAAAATAGTTGAGGATGTGGCCTCTAATCTGAGAATGACAAAAAAATATAGATAAAATTATTTTTCTAATATATTCACGTCTAGAACGCCTTAGATAAAAACTCGATCTACATCATCCATAAGATATAAATAAAAAGAGTTTTAAACTTTGTATGATTGTAACAATCCACGTTTTAAATAATTATATGATTAAAAAATTAAACTAACTACATAAATGAAAAATTAAATAAATTTACTATATAAATTAAAAATAAATTAGTATTATTTTTTGTATTAAAAGAAAATATAGTTGCATTAAAGTTAGAGATAATCTTGACGTTGGGAAGAAAATAATAGTAAAAATTAAAGGTTAGAAAGACAGTGATCAGGTGAAAAAGAATTATTTGATTAAAAAATGGAATTCTTTAGGAGCTTATGAATATTCTTGGTCTTTAGAAGAACATGAACTTGCAGCGGTTCAAATCATCTTGAATGATCCAGCAAAAATTAATATTTTTTCTTCTCAATGGGAATCTCACAAAATTATTGTTAGGAATTTTTCCTTTAATTTGGTAATTCTGTGACACTACCTTCTTAAGTCTCGTGTTTATAATTTCTATGATATAATGCGCACTGTTCTTGAAAAGTGTGAATCTATATGTGTAGGAATATTCAAAGTTCAGATGCTGGTTGTAGGCATGACTGCTCGATTGGTCTAACGACCGCTCGAGCAGTCTATCTCGGAAAAGATTTATACTTCAGTTAGGGTTGACAGCCTTTTTGAGTATATTAGCTTTAGGCAATTTTGTATTGATAAGGTTTTTTGACTGATTAATTGCAGGAGGTTTTGATTGAGAGATTGTGTGAGAGAACTCCAAGACTTGACGAACCTAAGCAATTCTAAAGCGTCCAAGATCATCGTTCAAGTCATCAGGATCAACAACACATCCAATACTTGAGAGGATTTTCAAGTGAAAAAGTCCGTAAGAGAATTCCGACGGTAAGTGAGCACGAAGTTGGTGCACGAAAATTCAACAAAAAAACGAGTTGCAATAGGTTGAGGATTCAACTAGATTTTGTAAGGTTTTCTTGTATCCAATACTATTGATAGTGCTTACTTTCTCGGACTTGGATAAGTCCCGTAGTTTTTATTCTATTGGGGTTGTCCACGTAAAAATCGCATGTCTCTTGTGTGTGATTGTCGTGTTTTTGTTTGGTCATTTTTTTGTTTAATCCATATGCGCAAATCAGACTAAAAGGTTTTTGATTTCTAAATGGCAAAATTATTTTTCAATTGATATCAGAGTAGGATTTTTGTGATTTACACATATATATTATCTGAAAGAAGGTGTCTCCACCGACAGATCTCCTTTTTTTGACAGGTCTAACTATCCTTTCTGAAAAGTCAAAATGAGAGTTTTTTTTAAGTCCATTAATAAGAGGGTTTGCTGTGACCGAGGGGTATGCATACCCAATTATGACTGTTATTGAGAAAATCGTCCCTAAGCCATCGGCTAAATGGGAAAAGATTGATTTCGATAATACTAGGTAGAATAGTAATGCTATGAATGCTATTTTTAGCAAAGTCACACAGAAAGAGTTTCGTAGAATAAGCACATGTGACTTGGCTAAAGAAGCGTGGAATATTCTTCAAGTTACTCACGAAGGAACTCAAACGGTAAAAATCTCCAAACTACAACGTCTTACTACAAGTTTTGAAATCCTTCGCATAAAAGAAGACGAGAAGTTTGATGATTTTTATGCTAAATTAAGTGACATTGTTAATGCATCTTTCAATCTTGGTAAAAAAATCTCAAATTCTAAAATTGTTAGCAAAATTTTGAGATCTCTACCTGAACACTTTCAACCAAAAGTCACTGCAATTGAGGAAAATAAAGATATTGACTCAATTACAGTTGAAAGTTTGGTTGGAAACTTGCAAAGCTATGAGTTGAATTTTCAAAATCATAAACTTCAAAAAATTTAGCTTTTGCCTCTGCACAAGGGTTTGCAAGTGATTCTGAAGATGAATTTGATTCTAAAATGATGGCTATATTAGTCAAAAAGTTTTAAAAGTTTTGAAAAAATAAGAAGTCTAATCAAGAAGACAAATCACAGAAGCGATTTGGGAATGACAAACTTAGGAATGGATCTAAATTCTTTGACCAAAAGAGGTAAAAGTCCCAAAACTTTGGCCCCCATTGTTATGAGTGTAAAGGATTTGGGCACATTACTCAGAAATGTCCTAACAAGTTGAAAAAGAAGCAAAAAGTGTTCACTGTAATTTGAGATGATGATAGTGAACCTGAGTTGAGTTACGATAATGATGACCAATATGATAATGGTAACGTGATATCTTTTGTTGCTTCCATCCACGAGGAGTTGAGTGAAATTGATATCGTCGAGGCTGTGAGTGAATGTGAAAAAGAAGAATCCAATGGTAAGATTGTTGAAGGGGAAGACAATGACTCTCTCCAAGTAGCTAAAGATAAGCTATACAAGAAGAGCGATGCGTTGATTAAAAAATGTGCAAAGCTAGTTTTTAAACTTAAAACTTCTGAAATTGAGAAAGAAAAACTCATGCAAGAGCTTCTAATGGCTCAAGCAAAAGAAGAAGACTTGAAAAGTGAAATAAATATCTTATGCATTAATTTAAAAATTGTATATAAGATAAGGAAAGATTTATGTTGTTGAATGATGATAAGTCTGCTAGAATGTCTGAGTTAGAAAGTCATATAACTGAACTTGAGAAGGATTTGAACAATACTAATGCTACTCCCAAGCGTTGGAATGCAGATTCACTTGCCTTGGACAGACTACTCGGTGATCAAAAAGATGCAAGTGACAGAGCTGGTTTGGGATTTGCTGGTACTTCAAAACAGTTTACAGGGGAAAAAAAGCAGCCTAATCATTTTAGACAACTGCAACCCTAACTTTTGTGAAAGCTAAGCAGGTTAAATGGGTGAGTTCCAAAAGTAGTAAAGAAGAGAACTTCACCAAAGTGAAGCCAAGGGAAACAAGCACGATAGGTAAGGCCACCATACAACATGACGACGTAAGAAAGTTTAACCCTCCTCCTACCTGTCATCATTGTGGCATTTTGGGTCTCATTCGTCCTTACTAAAAGATATTGCTTCGCATATCCATGCCTAATAAGAAGTTTATGCTCATTTGTCATTACAGTGAAGTGAGAGGTCATATTAGACCACATTGTTTTAAATTGCATAACAGGTCTCACATGAGCTATCCAGTCCAGTTTGATAGACTTTCACAACCTACAGCACCTAGAATACATCCTATAGAGTTTGTTCTTGTGAATACTAGAAAAGTCTGGGTTCAGTCTCGAAATCTAAAAACTTATGTGATTCAGATAGCTATGAGAGCTCAAAGCTCACACGTATGGTATCTTGATAGTGGATGCTCACGTCATATGTTGGGTGACATGTCCTTGTTTGCTTCTCTAGAGTTATATAATGGTGAGATGGTTACTTTTGAGGATGGAAATTCCACCAAAATCATAGGAAAAGGTTCTATTTCTGTCCCAAGACTTCCCAAATTGGAAAATGTCTTTCTGGTTGAAGGTTTAAAGGCAAGTCTTTTGAGCATTAGTCAGATGTGTGATACTCATTATGAAGTGCATTTTTAAAAAAATAACTACATTATTTTGGATAAAAAAGATAAAACAGTCATGCATGATGTTAGAACATTTAATAATTGTTACGGCATTATCCCTTTAAATGCTGAAACCTGTAATTCTGTCAAGATCAATGATGGTAAATTGTGGCATCGGAGAATTGGACACGTTAATTACAAGAATTTATCTAAAATTGCCAATAAAGAGTTGATCAAAGGAGTTTCCAAGTTGGGTAGTTCATTGAACCGTATCTGTGATGCATGTCAAATAGGTAAACAGACCAGAGTACTTCATAAGAAAACTGATACCTTAAGCACTAAAGCTCCCCTAGAGCTGATTCACATGGTCCTGATGGGACCGACTAGGGCAGAAAGCTTAGGAAGGAAAAAATACATTTTTATGGCTGTTAATGATTTTTTTCGTTTCACATGGGTAAATTTTCTAAGAGAAAAGTCTAAAACTCTTAATATCTTCAAAAATCTTGTCCATAAGCTTCAAATTGAGAAATCCAAGCTTTCCAATTATATTGTTCACATTAGGTCTGATCATGGAAAAGTGTTTGAAAACTCTAAGCTTGCATCTCTGTGTAGTTTCCTTGGGTATCCATCATGAATTCTATACTCTTAAAATTCCACAATAAAATGGGTAACTAAAAGAAAAAATCGAGTCATTTAAGAAATGGCTCGAATAATGTTGCATGACAAAAATTTGCCCCAATATTTTCAGGCAGAAGCTAAGAACATCGCCTGTTATACTATTAACCGTGTCTATCTGAGACCGGGGACTCTTCACACTTCTTATGAACTTTGAAAAGGTACAAAATCTAATGTCAAGTACTTTCAGACTTTTAGAAGTAAAAGTCACATTTTTCGGGATAGAGAACAGTTGGGTAAGTTTAATTTCCTAAGTAAAGAGGGAATCTTTTTAGTCTATTCCACAAATAGTAGAGCATATCGAGTTTTTAATAAACGAACTTCTACTGTTATGGAATCCATAAATATTGTCATTGATGATGAATCCTCAATTACAAGTGCTGATAATGATGCTTTTATTTCAGAGGAATTTAATGGTGAACCGGAAGCTAAAGAATCAGAATGTTCAGCTAAGCAAGAAAAATGTGAAGCAACGGTTGAAAAAAAACTCCACTAATGTGAAACAGGGTTCTCAGTCATAAGGGTCAGAATTCAAGGGATCTCAGCTGAAAGGACTAGAGCCCTCAGCTCGGGTGAAGTTCAATCATTCAGTTTGTTAAGTTCTTGGAGAAGTCACTGACAGGATGCAGACTTAGCGACAAATGCGGGATGAGGTAACTTTTATGTGTTTTGTGTCATTAATTGAACCAAAAAATATGAATGATGTTTTGTTTGATGAATGTTGGACTAATGTCATGCATGAAGAATTAGAATAATTTGCTAAAAATAATGTGTGGGAACTAGTCTCTCGACCATCTGACAAAAATGTCATTGGAACCAAATGGATCTTCAAAAATAAATCAAATGAATTTGGTGAAGTTGTCAGAAATAAGGCTAGACTTGTAGCACAGAGTTACACTCAATTTGAAGAAATTGATTTTGACGAGATGTTTGCCCCTGTTGCACGTCTTGAATCCATTAGAATTTCGTTTGCCATTACATGTAAGCTCCCTTTAAATTGTTTCAAATGGATGTCAAGAGTGCATTTTTGAACGGTGACCTTAGAGAAAAGCAAATGCAGAACAACTTAAAGGGCTGAAACAAGCTCCCCCAGCTTGGTATGAAAGGCTGACCTCGTTTTTGTTAGAGAAAGGTTTTTCTAGGGGTGGTGTTGACAGAATCTTGTTCATTTTCATCTAGAACCAAGAAATTCTTGTAGCTTAAATCTATATTGATGACATAGTATTTGGGTTGACTAACGACTCATTAGTGAAAGAATTTTCAACATAGATGAGTAATGAGTTTAAGATGAGTCTTATGGGTGAATTGAATTATTTTTTGGTCTTCAAGTCAAACAATCTGAGTCTGACATGTTCATTTTGCAATCTAAGTATGCTTGGAATCTCGTCAAGAAGTTTGGTATAGACAACTCTAAGCATACCCGAACCCCGATGAGTGTCACCACCAAGCTGTCAAAAAATGAGTCTAGCAAACCTGTTGACCAAATCATGTACCGTAGTATGATTGATAGTCTTCTGTATTTGATAGCGAGTCATCCTAACATTGCGTTTAGTGTTAGAGTTTGTGTTAGTTATCAGGCTTGTCCCAAGGAGTCTCACATTTAAGCTGTTATACGTATTATCAAATATGTGAATGAGACTTCTAAGTATGGGATTTGGTTCACCTATGACACCACTGCTGACATCGTAGGTTTTTTTTATGCCGACCGGGTTTGGAGTGTCGATGATAGAAAAAGCACCTTGAGTGGATGTTTTTACATAGGAAATAATCTTGTCTCCTGGCTTGTTTCTTGGCACAGCAAAAAGAAAAATACCATCTCCCTTTCTACAGCTGAAGCTGAATACATAGTAGCTGGAAGTCGTTGCACTCAGCTTCTGTGGATGAAGCATATGCTTCCTAATTATGGTTTTGAACAGCGTCCTATTGTGTTGTATTGTCACAACATTAGTGCGATAAACATTTCTAAGAACCCTGTCCAACACTCTCGAATCAAACATATTGATATTCGTTATTGTTTTATTCGGGATCTAGTTAAGGAAAGTATAGTTGTTCTTGACTATATTGACACCGAACATCAACAAGCCGACATTTTGACCAAACCCCTAGACCTTCTTCGGTTTGAGTTTCTAAAGAAGACTCTTGGAGTCTACCTTGTTGAGTAATCTCTTCTTTTTCTTTAAATAACAAAAAGGGTATGGGAAACTAGTTTTAACTGTTTAGTACCTATCTGTATATCTGTGCATTTTTGCGTCTGTGTTTAGACTTCATTCTTGGAGACATGATGATTTACTATTTTGGTGTTGGTCTAATCATATAGCTTCTGAAATGCATTCTAACCTAATTCTATCCTGTACACACTTGTTTGACTAAGAAAGTCAGGTTTGTCACATCTTTGAATCAAATGATTTGTGAGTTCTTACTCGAGATCAGTTTACCATGATTGCATGAAATGACCCATGTTGACGACCCAAATGTTCTCTAAAGGTTAACTGTCTCCTGATTTGGGCATTTTGTTTCTTTTGGTTGGTTAAAGAAAATGCCTACCTATGCGAACCCTATTTTTTCGTACATACTAATATGCAGCCGCCTCAAAATTTATGCCAAAATGTCTTTTATATCTGAGAAAATAGCTACCTATAGGAACCTTGTCTTTTTCGTTCGTATTAGTGTGAAAACCATCTTTACATGTAAAACCCTTTTGATATGGTTGGTTCTGAAAATGACAACCTAAGCGGGCCTCACTTTCTCACTCGTCTTAGTGTGGCAGCCGCCAAAGGAAGTGTTACCAACCCTGTTCTTCATGTTCTGACCTGGATTAAGGGGGAGTCTACCTGACAAACATGTTTGGATGGAAAACATTTTCAATTTGTGTGACTTTTGGTTATCTAACGTGATTAAGTAACTTGAATTGTTTGCCTATGACATTGATAAAACTTGGCGTCCTTCTTCAATTCATGTCACACACTCAATGCTTTCATAGAATTCACACTGAATGTATTTCGTTTTTTGCATGAGTGTGCCATAACATAAAATGGTTGTAAGTTACGTCTCTAACTTTGCAAGTTCTAAAAAGCACACATAGGTGATGGGTTTCGTCTGGGTACTTCTTACTTAACTCGCGTGTTTCATCATTCTCGACAAAAAAAAAATTTGTTTTCTATGTAGAGTCCTCTTTTGTGTCGTTTTGCGGGTCTAGGAGTGTTTTTTTCATTGATTTTTTTTATGCTAAGTGTTCGAGCTTTGTGCCCCACTGTGACGTTGGGATTTGGGGTTAAAGAAAAAAAATGAGGGAATTCAAAAATATTTTAAAAAATATTTTAACACCTTGAAAATTAACTTTTGAAAACTCCATTTTATTGAAAATAGAGTCACCACTTAGTTTTTGAGAAAAACTAAGAAAAATAAAAATGGCTAATTGATCGTAAAAGCGTTTAACCAGATAAAGAGGGTCCGGGGGCTAAGGTTCGAATCGGGAAAGGTGTTAGGTACCCCGTTCGCTCAACCGTAATGTTGGCCTCTACTAATCATCATTGGTTCTTTAATATAATTTCTCAAATGCATGCAAATAAAGAAAATAAGAGTGATGAGAGAACATTCAAAATCAAGTATAGAAAATACATAAGATATGTACATAGCACTCCAAATTAAAGCAAATAAATGGATAAAATTTTAAGTCCTATACCATGCAATTTCTATCTAAATGATACATGAAACATACCCACATGCAATATCATTTAATCAACCTAAAATAACATGCTTTGGTTAAAAAAAATGCATAAAATTGGCAAAATTACCTAAACATAGATTGCAAATGAAAATAAACTATATAATTTTTGAAGCAAGGCAACTAAATTCTAAACTAATATATACAATAGGCATGTTGTCCAATTATTTACAAAGTTAGAAAGCATTGTAAAAATTCTATGTTAAAAACTAACCAAAATAATAAACATTTTGTATTAACAAGTAAATATTTGAAGTTTTGATTTGTAGAAAAAAAAAATAAAAAAAAAGTTATACAAAAGATTGATTAAGCCAAAATAAAATGTTAGAAAATGTTTATAAAACCTAATTATTTACATTTTATGTTTTTTTTAAAAATAAGAATAAAATAAAAGAAGATAAACACTTAAAAGATGAAAGCTAGTTTAGAAAGCTTTTTGTGATTTTTAGGTTTTAACAAAAATAAAGAAAAAAGAAAGTTTTGAAAATAAAAGAAAATTTAATTATTCACATTTTACATTTTTAAAAGGGAATGAAAGAAAAGAAGAAGAGTATGGAAAAAATAATGGAATAAAAGAGAAAATTATGAGTTACTTAGAGATGAAAATTAACTTAGAATCTTTTTGTAGTTTTCGATTTTAATGAAATAAGAGAAAAAGAAGGATAAATGAAAATAAAATGAAAATAAAATTCTATAAGTGTTAGTATTAAAAGAGAAAAAATGCTAAATGAAATTTTTATAAGAAAATTAAAGCTAATAATTAAAGAAATTAAAGTGCTACATTATGAAGTGAATAAAGCTAGATAATAAAAGGGAAGGAAATAAAACAAAAGAAAATTATACTACTAGAAAAAAGGAAGCAAAAAAAAAGTAAAGACTAATGAGGGGACATTAAGCTAATAATGAAAGAAAAAGGAAAATGAATATTAGAATATTAGACTAATACTAACAAATGAAATTAAAGTATATTGAAAGAGAAAGAGAGCAATGGAATATAAAAAGAAAAATAAAATGAACTACACTATTTTAATTGTCAATTATAAATATAGTATTAGTAATTATATCCATATGTATGTAAGTGCAATATTATAACAATTAACAATATTAATTAGTTGTAATTGTTAAGACATATTTACACTATTTAATTAAGATAATAAAAAGGTAGCAATGTGTTATGTGTGCGATGTGTAAACTAAACAATTAATTAAAAGAGACTAAACTAAACAAAAAAACTGAACCAAATGAAAGGAATTGAATAGAAAAGAATAAAATTAACTACACAAATGAAAGAAG
>JAULJZ010006118.1:6409-16802 GCA_032270985.1 Heliamphora pulchella | reverse complement strand
ACTGATGGTATGTCCATTTTCATCTAAACTGTGAACATAAAACTTATATTCTACAAGAACCTAAAATCTGATCTTCTATGTGTAAGCTGTACTCTACACACCAGATTAAATACTATACAAAATATTGGACATCCATACATAACAAAGAAATGATATACATACATTGCTCATAAAGATTCTCATAAAATGGAAAATTAACTTTATTAAAAAATAAAATAAAATACTAAAAATATGATTTTTAATATACCAACCCTAACAGGAGTAACTATCACTATACCAGGTGAAACTATCTTGTCAGCTCCGCTCAGTGACACTACCCCGCTTCTTGAGATCTAACACAAGGAGGAGAATTTCTTGTTGAACGAATTTGATTTTGATGAAACCAAGGCCATACAAGTTCTAATGAATGTCGATGGGAGTTATGTTAACCTAAGAGTCATAGTCATGATGAAGGAAATGTCCTATTTTCCAGGCATGGGATTAAGAAATCATTTGCAAGGGATTTCAGTGTCGATCCCAATAAATCACAATCGCCTTGGGTACAAACTAGGATACAAGCCAGAACTGAAAGAGGCAAACGTAGGAAATTATAGGTTGACGCTATATGGAGTTTTCATCAAAGAAGGGGGCGATTTCCCTTATTGTGGGTTCCCCGAACCAAGGATTGAAGAGAAGACTAACAAGAAATTACCAGGATTGGAGCTCTTTTTCAGTCACTAGCTATTCGAAAGTAATGAAGAAGTTGAGATTTGGCAGATGGGTCTCGCAGGAAAGATACAAACAGATTGGGCAGATCTTTGTGAAGAAGGAGATCTGGAGTTTTTCTTTAATGAATAGATGACCCAGGTGCGTATAAGCAATGATGACGAAGATAAGGACGTGCTGATGATGGAAGTTGGCGCACCTGCGGATCACACTTCGCTTATCATGGATGCAACTAAAATGAAAAAGAGTCAGTCCTTTGAGTCTTTTATTATGTATACGAGTGGGTTGGAGTTTGTTGAATCTGTCTTTACCAAGTCGGTTAACATTGAGTCTGCCAGGAATGCATCTGGTACCATCCCGAGCCCTTTCTATCTTGAGTCTTTGGATTTAATCTCTTTTGAAATCGATGAAATGGAATTAGACTTTGCATACTTTGTTGTGTCTCAAATATTTTTTCTTGATTCTGAAGATTTTAAGGAATTCAAGGACGATATCCCCCAAGAATTAAAATTCTTAATCGAAAAGGAAGAAGAAATACGAGCCAAACCTATAACCGAAAAAATGATTTTAATAAATCTTAATAATGAAAATCACCCACAAATGGTTCAGATTGGTTCCACCCTTTCTTTAGAGAAACGTGAATAGCTAATCTTTTTATAAAAAGAATTTAAAGATGTTTTTTGCATAATCCTACGAAAACATACCTGGCATAGACCCCGACACTGTACAACACCAAATTCCCTTGTATCTTGATGCCAAACTCGTTAAACAAAAGCTAAGAAGAATTAGGACGGATTGGGTACTCAGGATCAATGAAGAAGTTACCAAACAGTTAGATGTCAGATTTCTCACAGTTATAGAGTATCTGAAGTGGGTTACTAATATTGTTCCCGTACTAAAGAAAGATGAGAACATCTGGGTATGTGTTGACTTCAGAGACCTCAACAAGGCTAGTCCCAAGGATGACTTTCCTCTCCCCCATATAGATGTCTTGGTAGACAACACTGCCAAGAATGCGCTCTTGTCCTTCATGGATGGCATCTCGGGGTATAACGAGATTCTGATTGCTCTAGCAGACTGAAAGAAGACTACCTTCACAACACCTTGGGATACTTATTGTTATAGCGTCATGCCGTTCAGACTAAAAAATGTGGGAGCAACCTATTAAAGGGCTGCAACAACGTTACTGCATGACATGATACATAAAGAGGTGGAAGTATATGTGGACGATATGATTGTGAAATCTAAAACCGAAGAGGGACAAGTCGTTGGACTAAGAAAATTCTTTGAGCGCATCAGAAAGTACAAGATGCGTTTAAATCCTCAGAAGTGTGCCTTCGGAGTCACTGCAAGCAAGATGCTTGGATTCATAATCACATAGCGAGATATAGAGGTAGACCCTTTGAATATTAAGGCCATTCTCGAAATGCCTCCCTCGAAGACCAAGAAGGACGTAAAGAGCTTCTTGGGAAAGGTTCAGTTTATCAGTCGATTCATCGCTAAACTAACCACTACCTGTGAACTCTTGTTCCAACTCTTAAAGAAAGAGACCAAGTTTCAATGGGATCAGTAGTGTTAGGATGCCTTCGAAGCTGTACAGAAGTATCTGCAAAACCCTCTAATTTTGTCACCACTAGAACCTGGCAATCCTTTGATACTATACCTATTAATGACTGATTCAGTAATGGGATGTATGCTTGCACAGGAAGATGAAGCCAAGGTAGAAAGAGTTGTCTACTACTTGAGTAAGAAGATGACCGAATGCGAACGACGGTCTATGCCTTTGGAAAAGACCTGCTGGGCGCTAATCTAGGCATCCAGGAAGTTACGCCACTACATGTTGGCATATTGTGTCATTCTAGTCTCAACGATGGATCCACTCAAATACCTCTTTGAAAAGCCAACATTAACAAGAAAGTTAGGCCGGTGGTTGCTGATGCTAGCCAAGTTCAATTTGCAGTATGTCACGAGGAAATAAGTAAAAGGGAGAGCCGTTTCTAAGTTCTTAGCTAATCATCCTATCAACGGAAAAGAAAAGCTTGAATTTGAGTTTCCTGATGAGTAGGTGTTGAAGATTAAGAAGGATCAATGGACCCTCTATTTCGATGGAGCCTTAAACCAATACGGTTATGGGATAGGAATACTCCTTGTTACTCTCGATGATTCTCGTTTCCCTTTGGCTTTTAAGTTGAATTTTGAGGTTACTAACAATCAGGTTGAGTACGAAGCTTGCTTAGCTGCAAATATTACAAATATAATATATTTTAAGGGGTTGGAATACTAAAAAGATATACCAAAATAATTTTTGAAGCATGTTTTTGCACAACATTGCACCAAAATCCCATTTAATTGTTAAAATAATGCAAAATCAGCTTTTAAGTTTCCCCAAAAAGGCCAGCCGAATTCCTCACCGGCAAAATCTGAAAATGTTTTTCTCAAATATCACCTCCCATTCCATGCAACCAATTAGAAATAAAGAAATTAAAAATTTTCTTACACAATAATCATTATTTCCATTAACTTCTCTTTCTATATAAATTAGACCAAACACCCCTTTCTCCTCCCCCTCGTATTCGGCCACTAAAGAGAGAAACATTAGATTTTTGTGAGTTTTGAGTGTTCTTCAAGTGTTGAGAGAAAAAGGAGAAGAAGAGGAGGAATCCAAGAAGGAGCAAGGAGGTTACACAAAGCTAAGTCCTAACTTTTCACCCACCATCACCTACTCATTCTAAGGTAAGTAAACCCTTCAAAACTCTTTGATTAGAATCACCATAAACTTCCTCAATCCATCTCTGAAAATAGAACCATGAACAATAATCGAAACTAGGAAGGAAAAAGCCGTCATTATATGAAAATATGGACTGTTTATATTTCTTGTGAATTGTAGTGTGTGTGAATACTAATGTTATTGAGTTTTGTGGCTTCTAAGAG
Source organism: Heliamphora pulchella (assembly GCA_032270985.1). Lineage (NCBI taxonomy): Eukaryota > Viridiplantae > Streptophyta > Magnoliopsida > Ericales > Sarraceniaceae > Heliamphora > Heliamphora pulchella. The sequence continues at coordinate 13,166 of JAULJZ010006118.1, read as the reverse complement.
TTCTAGAATAATGATATATAAGTGCCTAATCCATGCATGCAAAGAAAATAGTTCAAATCTTGACACCCAACATGCTAGGTAGCTAGAACACAAAATGGCTTGAGATTTGTAACTTTTGAGCTTTCTGCCCCTAATTTTGAAAAATCATAACTAAATATAAAAAAATAATCTAAGTGGGTTCTTTATGTCCAGACCTAGATTTTGTTTTCTCTTTCATCAAAAATTTGTTTGAACTATTTTGAGTGAGTAGAATTCGAGATATAGTATTTTTTCCAAAAACATGTCAGTTTCAGACTAGTTAATATTGCGGACCTAAAAACCCTATTTTAAAACATGATCTGGGCTTAGGTCAAAACAAAAAAATTGTAGATAACATATATATCTATTCTCCCACCAACAATGAACCTAAAATATTGAACTTTGATAGGTTAAAGTACCTCAGAAAGTCATTGTTGTATTTTAGTGAACAACAGAACCTTCTGTCACACATTTTTGTGCAACCAAAAACCTCTACTTTTTGCGACCTTCTTCGAAATTGGTTGTCATGAAAAATGTAGGTGACATACTAAACTAATTTATGTCCAAATACCAGATTTAGACACCCTTGGATGATCCCCCAAACCATTTTTAAAGTCTATGTTGAAAACTGATTATGCTATGTGTTTGATGACTGTTTAACACGTTTTATAAAATGACTTATTTTTCTAACATTTTTCAAATAACTTCCCTGAGCACTATTCATGAGACTTGTAGGGGACATATTGAACTTAAACATATCCAAATATTAGCCCAGTAAGACCTAATTTGATTCCCTAAGATCGAGACCAACTGAAGCCCTTTTTTGTGATCTTTTTGTAAAATGCTGAACCATTTTCACTTTTATGAATTAATTCGCCTAGTTGCATTTGGATTTAGCCTTAGTATTTAATACAAAAGTTGTAGAGATATTTGTATCTACGTCGTGACCAAAAACCAGAATCGAACTCTAATTCTAAATAACTCAAATTGCTGTTGCAGTTTGAAAATAGGACATTCAAAGTTGACTTGTAAATTGCTAAGTGTATGATAAGGCATGTTTTGGTTGTGTGACGTGTTCTAAATGTTTTATTTGATTTAAATGAGATGAATAATGAATTAATGTAAATGTATGATGAAACATGACCATGCCATGAAACTAAAATCGTGTTTTGAGAGTTGTACTCCATGCTCCAACTTGTGGTACTTTAAGCTATGTTCGTTTGTATTTTGTCATGCCTAGTATATATATATATATATACCATGCTAGACGTAATTGTTGTGACGCCCCATCTTCCGAGCATGTCACGACATACATAAATATAAATAAAGGGATAGTCTAGCCATTTATTTATATTTACATATGTTAGTTATTGCATCATAAAGAATTTTTAAACCATTCAAAAGTACATAATTATTGCAGTTTTACCAAAAAATTTCAAAAATTACACTAAGCACGAGAGGACTGAATATAAGCACAAAAGAAGAGGTCTCGGCTCCTCAGAATGTATCAGCGAAATCCACGTGCTCTTGGAACTCACCCTATTCTTCAAACTCTTCTTCTCCCTCTGGGACAACTTCCTCCAAGAACTCCTCCACACTTGTGGCACGAATGCCATGAGTCAAGGCCCAGAAGCAAAACACTCTAACCTTCTAGCCAATCTCACGACACAAAATTCACCACAACACATACCATATAACACCCAGTACAGTTTATAGTCAAGGAGATAGACAAATTTATGATAGGATAGCAGATAAGTCAATAAACATGTGCATATGAGATGCTGTGTATGAAATGCAGATGTCCAACCCAACATTCATCAGAAATAAAAATAGGAGTTCCACTTTGGGACTTATTGGTATTGCTTGCAGGGACTTATCATCATTGCTGCCTCAGGGACTTATTGTCGTTGCCGTGATGGAACTTATTACCATTGCCACCTCAGGGACTTATTGTCAGTGCCGTGATGGAACTTATTAGCATTGTCGTCTCAGGGACTTATTGTCATTGCCGTGATGGGACTTATTACCTCAGGAGCTTATTGTCATTACCGTGATGAGACTTATTACCATTGCTGCCTCAGGAACTTTTTGTCATTGCCGTGATGGGACTAATTACTATTTCTTTTCATTGCACCAGGGACTTATTGTCATTGCCATGATGGGACTTATTGTCATTGCCATATATTGCTTTAGGGACTTATTGTCGTTGCCGTGAAGGGACTTATTGTCGTTGCCTTTCATTACTTCAGGGACTTATTATCGTTGCCTTTCATTTTAAGACCAGGATGCTCGCTTCGTATCAACCCAAAGTCTAAGTTACCAAAACCAGAGTGCTAGCGACGAAGCTATGGTGTCTAATAATATCCGTAAACCATTTCAAACCCCAGGGATGCACCCAAGGTGTATAAGACAAAATATTTTTGAAAATGGTAACCAGGGACGCCCTAGACTTAGAATCAAGAACAACAATCTCAATACAGCCCATCCCAATAACGGTTTGCACAGATGGACTCCAATATGCCAGAATGCAAGTGACAATGTCAATGATATATGGTACGGATCTCAATTACAACTATCTAAAGCATGACATCAACTAGCATGGCAAGATTCATAGTACAACGCGCATGCATAAGGTACAAGCATGTGAAGCACATGCTACAATTTTCAAGATATGATTCAACATGATTGCATGAGTTCCAAATGATCATCCATTCACTTAGAAATATTAATCAACTAATTCAAATCAAAAATCATATAACAACTCGGGTTTCATAGTGATAGGTACTCAAACAAACCCATAACAAATTCTAAGACAAAAAAATCAAGTATAAAATTAAAAGGGCCGACATGGTTTTGGGGTATCTAGACTTGGAATCAAGTTATGATTTTTAAACACCATTTAGATAAAAATATTTTCTACAACTCTCATGTTTAACACCAAGGCCAAAACCTAAGGCAAAGGGGTGAACAAAACATCTCAAGTAAAAACGGTTCAGCACTTTTCTCAAGATTTTACGAAAAACATTCTTCTATTGGTCTCGATTTTGGGGTATCACATCAAGTCCAAATGGGACCATTTTTATTATGTTCTAGTTCAACAAATCCCCTACCAGTTTCATGTTTAGAGGTAAGGGAAGTTGTTTGAAACAAATTAGACTTTTTGGCCATTTTAAAAAGTAGGTTCTGTCAACGGCCAAAACTCAGCAGAGCCGGTTTTGGACAGAGGGTTTGAAACGATTTTGGGATATCATCTCGAGGCTTTAAGGTGTGATTTTTTAGAAGAAATTACTTCAATATGTTAGCTACAATATTCATGTAGACCATTTTTGGAATAGGTCACTAAAAATATGGGTTTTGGGCTATAGAACAATATGTGACAGAAGTGTCCCTTGAGGGCTGAAACTCAACAAAGACTTTCAAAGGGATATTTACCTATCAAAACTCAATACTTTGTGCTCCTTTTTGGTGGGTAGATAGATATATATGTTATATACAACGTTTATGTTTTGACTAAAGTTCTGATCTCATTTGAAAATAGGATTTTCAAGTTGGTAGTGTTGTCTGGTTGGAAAATGACACACTTTGGTACAATTACAATATCTCGAGTTCTACTTATGAAAATGAGCTGCCACCAACTTTGGATGAAAGATAACATAAAAAGATAAATCTGGACATAAAGAACATGCTTATATCAATTTTCTACATTGAGTTATGGCTTTTCAAAATTCAGGGGAGAAACAACTATGTTCTCAAAAATCAAATCTCTTAGGGTCCAAGTCTTCTACTTATGTCATGTCATGTTTTTGTTCCATTTCTTTGCATGCTTATATTTTAAACTTTAATATCAAGGCTTCAGCACACTTAGAGGTCATCAAACTCAAAGATAATAACAGAAAACAACATCTTATATCATTCATAAACATAACAGCCCCTAATTTCTAACTACGACGCTTTTTCGGTTTGATTTCGGTTCTTGGTTCTTGGCGTGTTTAAAGGGATGTGTTGGGGGATATTTTGAGGGATCTTAGATACATGGTTTAGAGGTTTTACTTACTTGTTTTGAGTGATCAAAGAAGGGTGGAGGGTTCATTTGGACTTAGCTTTCGAAAATCTCCTCGGTTTCTTCCTTTTCCTTCCTATTTCTTCCTCAAACTCACCTTGACTCTCAAGATCAAAGTGTTTCTGGTTCCTCCACCTATCTTGCACGAAAATAAAATATGGAGAATAGGGTGTTTGGCTCTCTTTATATAGGCAAGGCTAGGGGACACATGGGAGACAAATAGGTACATTTGAAAGACTTTTTCTTCTTTTAATTAAATGAGATATGAGGTGAATTGAATGGGTGCAACTTTTGAGACGTAAAAATCAGATATAGGGAACATAAATACAGCTAGGGGTCAGTTTGGGGGATAAAAAATGACCCCACATCAATCAAGGGATTTCGTATTGGTTTGCGTGCCCTTTTGTGCAAGAAAATGTATTAAAAGTTAATTTAATACATCTTTTTGATATCTTTTTCTACTGAGACTTATTATTTTAATATGTTTATGAGAAATATTATATTTTCATATATTATCATAGTTTCTATAGAAATTGATTAAATAGATGTAATCTTTTAAGTCAAATTAAGCTATTTTGACAATATATGATTTTTTTACTTATTTTGTTGTGTATGAACTTTAATAATGATTTTTTTGCTTTTTTTGACCTATAACACTATATTATTATGTGTACTACTTGTTCAAAAAGTATTGGATCATCATAATGCTTAATTTAATACATTTCTCATCATTTTAAGTTAAAAAGAAAGTAAAAAGTCACTTTTTGGCACACTTCCCAAGGTGGTCGGCCACTAAGGGATATTTTTAGCATTTTTGATGTTATTTTGTCTTTTACTAATTAATTGTACTTAAATTCTTGATTTAGATATCCATGTGTCAAAATTTAAAATTTTAAGACTTTTTACTATACTAGGGGCAAAATGGTCATTTACCCTATTTGTGATGATTTTTTATTTTTAACTTATTATTTCATGATATTTACTTTATTTAGAATGTTGGGAGACCCTCCGGGTGTTAAGATTTTGTTGCCTGAGTTTTGGACCTTGTTAGGGTTTCCGAGCCGAACTTAGGGTTTTCGATTCCAGTTAGGGTTTTGAACTTCTTCTGTGTTCTATGGTCTCGTGGACTATTCGTCACCAATATTAGGGTCTAAGCAAGGTCTTTACACGGATCGTTATCAGTTGGGTTATTACAACTAGGGTTTGTATCGGGTCGTTACACATCTCGTATGTCAATTTTCTCTTCTGCTCAATTATCAATGGCGTTATTCTAACCCTGGGCGGTATATCAATCATTGATGTCAGGGTATCCAATGCATCAACAAACTTGTTTTGCAGTCTTAGCACATGAGTGAAAACCACAGATTCGAAGCATGGTATCAATTTTCTTGTTCTTGATGATAAAGAATCAACGTTAAGTCTTTAACCTTCCATTCTTCTCTAGCTTGTGAGACCACCAATGCCGAATCCCCGATAACTTCCAGCTTCTTTGCCCCTAATTCTAAGGCTGCCTCCAACTCGGCTAAGCATGCTTCATACTCAGCTTGATTGTTGGTAACTTTGAAATTGAGCTTCAAAGACAAAGAAACATGTGATTCGTTAGGAGTGACAAGAAGAACTTCTAACCCATAACCATACTGATTGGATGTACCATCAAAATATAGAGTCCACTTGTCATCCCCAACTCCCATCAGCTGTTCATTAGAGAACTGGAATTTCACGTCTTTATTTCCCTCAACTGGTTGGTCAACTAGGAATTTTACTACTGCTTTGTCTTTGACTGGTTTTTGGGTGACATACTTGAGATCAAACTCTGATAATAACAATAACAAACGGGCCAGCCTTCCCGTTAATGACGATTTCTCAAATAAGTATTTTAGCGGGTCCATTCGGGAAATTATATTCACTGTGAAAGACAGCATGTAATGCCTCAATCTTTAGGAAGCCCAAACCAAGGTTCAACATGTCTTTTTCAGCGGTATATATCTTATCTCTGACCCCGTCATCTTCTTGCTCAAGTAATAGACCCCCTTTTCGATCTCGATTTCTCCTTCTTGTGCCAGCATACATCCCATAGCTAAACCAGTCACTAACAAATAGAGAATCAGTGGCCTATCAGGTTCGGGAGAAGCCAAAAGAGGTGGATTTTGCAAGTACTGATGCATGGCTTTAAAGGCGTCTTGGTATTTCTGATCCCATTGAAATTTGACCCCTTTCTTCAGCAGGCAAAAGAGCGGCTCGCAAGTAATTGTCAGCTTGGCTATGAATCGGCTGATGAACTGTATCTTGCCCAGAAAACCCCAGACTTCTCATTCGATCTTTAGAGGAGGCATTTTCGAGATTGCCTTGATCTTAGAAGGGTCGACCTCAATGCCTCGTTGTGTAATCATAAATCCGAGCATCTTACCAACGGTGACTCCAAAGGCACACTTTTATGGGTTAAGCCACATCTTGTATTTTTGAAACCTTTCAAAGAACTTTTGCAGTGCTACATTGTGGTCATCCTGATCTATGGATTTCACTATCATGTCATCCACGTACACTTCAATCTCCTTATGTATCATGTCATGCAGCAAAGTAGTGGCTGCCCTTTGATAGGTTGCCCCTGCATTTTTTAAACCAAACGGCGCCACACGGTAACAATAAGTGCCCCAGGGTGTAGTGAACGTCGTCTTTTCT
>JAULJZ010006107.1:3834-16802 GCA_032270985.1 Heliamphora pulchella | reverse complement strand
GGTGAGTGGATGTCAGGTTGTATGGCATATGATGTCGTGGTGGGATATGTGGCACCGTTATGTGATACGTGGTGTTTATACGTGGTTCTGTGCATTTAAAACTCTAGTTTCATTCATGCATGTTGTAGGACAGATATGTGGTCTTGATGCATCTAAAACTCTGGTTTTATCGATGCGTGACTGTGTTGAGATGTGGACAGAAAAGTGGTCCGTGGACGAAAAAGTTGTCCGATGAACGTTAGCTTTGGTTAACGATGAATGGAAAAGTGGTTCGGTATATGTTAGCTCCGGTTAACAGTGCATATGTGTGTGTGGGGGAATTGGAGGGATGAAAAAATGGTCCTAACAATGCATCTGTGTGCAGGTATCTGAAAGACGAAAAAGAGGTCCTGAAGAGGCATATGTTGCTTGTGTTGCACGTGGTGCGTTGTGCAGGATGCATGTGTTGCGTCGTGTAGGTGGCATGTGTTGCTTGGTGAGTCTTGCACGTAGTGCGTCATGTGGGTTGCGTGTGTCGCATGAGTTTCATGTGTTGCATAGGTTAACTCTGGTTAACTGTGTGGTAGATGAGACTGTGGTCCTTCGGTAAAAATTCGAGAAAATCCTTGTGATGGGTATGTATCATCATGATATTGTGGAACTGTTGTTCGGACTTGTGAGAGTCGATATACATAAGTATACCTGTGCTGCATACATATACCTATTTTCTTTTAGGCTCGTGTGAGTCGATGTATATACTTGTGTTACATGTGGGCTCGTGAGAGTCAAGACTCGTAGGAGTCGATCTTGCATGTGAAGCATTGTAGAATATTTGTATGTATACAAAATCGTTTTCAAACTGTTTCCAAGACTCTTGTGAGTCGTGATATAAAACTGTTTTCAAACTTATTTTGAGGCTCGGGCGAGTCCTAACATACATATTACTCTGCTAACATGTTTAGTTTCTATTTCATGTTTGTCTAGTTTCTATTGAGCTCTGGATCACGGTGTGGGATTTGAAATGTTTTTTAGGTACCGATCACACAGGTTGATTTGAAGGTGTCGATGGGGCAGAAGATTTGTAATTTGCCTTTCGTTTCTTTTAGACCATGTATGTTTTCATGTTTTCAGCGTTAGAACCATGTTTTGTAAGCCTTTGGGTGAGTATATAAAATTCATGTATGCTTTTATTTGAGAGTGTAACATCGGATTGGGTGTTATGTTTGGTTGTTTGTGGGTGTTTTACGTGGTCCAGAGTTTTGGGCGTGACAAAATAAGTCAAAAAGTCAATTCTTGTCAAACTAGTTTAATTTAACTTAAAAGTTTACACCTATTTAATTAATTACTATAAAAATTATGATAATTCTTGAAAATACTAAATTAATCATAAACATACTAAAATAATAGATTTTAGTAGGTTAAAACACCAAAAAGATACACAAAATTAATATTTTAGATGTTTTCTTGCACAATGGGCACCAAAACTTAGCTTAAACCCCAAATTAATGCAAAACAGCTTTTTGACTACCCCAAATTGACCCCTAGATGAAATCCCTACTGCCCAAGGTCTGAATTTGCAAGTCTCAACATGTTCCCACCTTGCATGCAACCAACGAAAATTCAAGAAAATTCAAAATTCTTACACAAGACACTTATTGGGCTCCACTAACTTCTGCTTATAAAAACACACCCTTAGCCCCTCTTTTCTTCTTGATATTTTAGTGGAGAGAGAGGAGAGAGACCAGATTTGAGAGCTCTAAGTGTTCTTCAAGCTTGGAAGGAGAAGAGAGAAGGAGAATCAAGAAGAAAGAGCCTAGGAGGTCTTGAAGGACTATGAGAGGCTCTAAAGCTAAGTCCATACATCCTTCAATATTTAGAACATCAAATAAGTAAGTAAACTCCTAAAAACCCTCTATATTCTCTTACAAAATACCCCTCAACTCATCTCTGTAAACACCTCTAAGAATAAGAATCTAAAAATTTATCAAAAAGGCGTTCTAGGGCCAAAATAGAGGCTATTCATGTTTAGTTGATTGTTGGATTTGGTTGCATATGGCTATATTTGAGTTTAATAACTTATATGTGTTCTGAAACTTTGATATTTATGTATAAAACACATGCATGCAAAGAAATGAAGCCAAATCTTGATATACCATGAGCTAGGACACCAAAACCCTAGAAGGCCTAATTTTTGGTTATTTTAACTTTCTACCCCGAACTTTGATTTATCATAACTAATTATAGAAAAATGATCTAAGTATGATTTTTATGTCTAGACCTAGGTTTTGAAGTTATATTTCATCCAAAATTAGTTTAAAGTGTTTTCATTGGATAGAACTCGAGATACACCATTTTTGCTAAATAGTGTCAGATTTTGACCACCCTGAATTTCAGACAGACAAACCCTAGGTTAGAATGAGAACTGAACTTAGGTTAAAATATGAAACTTGTAGACAATATATTTATCTTTCTTTCCACCAAAAAAGAGCCTAAAATATGGACATTGGATAGGTTAAAACACTCCTCAAAACTGTTGTTGTAAATCTATGATTGACAGAGCTCTCTGTCAAATAGTTTTGCATGACCAGAAACCTATGTTTTTAGTGACCAAATCCAAAAGTGGTTGTCATGAAAAAGTGTAGATAACATATTGAACTATTTACTAACCATAAATCAGACCTAGATACTCTCAGATGGTCCCCCAAAATGTTTGAACATTCTCTGTTGTAACCGGGTTCTGCTGAACCTTTTATAGCTGACTAAACCCATTTTATAAAATAGCCAAAATCTTTAACGTGTTCCAAATAACTAGCCTTAGCACTAAACATGAAATTTGTAGGGGACACATTAAATTAGAACATATCCAAAAACTAGACCCATAACCCTTGATTTGATGCCCCACAATTGAGACCAACTGAGGCTCAAATTCTATACTTTTCTCTGTAAAGTGCTGAATTGTTTTCCCTTAAATGAAATACATGACCCATTTACCTTAGAATCTGACCTTATTGTTAAACATAAAAGTTATAGGAAATATTGTTATCTAATTGGTGTCAAAAAATCAAAACTTAACTCCATGTCTAGGTACCCCAAAACACTATTATTCTTTTTAAATTAACACTTGAATATTTACCTTAATTTGATTAAGTGTGTAATGACGTGTTATGTTGTGGGACTTAAAGTATAGGTTTTAATTAAGTTGTATTGGATGATTAGTGTATTAGAGTGATTATTTGATGATTAAAATTCATGTCGCTAAGTTGAATCCATGTCTTATGAGTTGTAACTCGTGCTTCACATACTCATACTTTGTGCTTTAATGGTTGTACCTTGTGCTTTAAAGACTTGTACTTTATGCTATGTTGGTTTGTATGTCCTGCCATGCTTAGTTTCATACCATACTGTTGTTAAGCTGTACTTCAAGATACGAGTGGTTATATCATAAGCATTATTACATTGCACTTGGGGCATCCTGTGGACTACATCTTGTACCTTGGGTCTAGTTATTTTATACCTCCGTTATATTTGTTGGGTATACGTCCCTTTGATTTCGTCGCTCCTTGAGTTATGGTTATGAAAGTGGTGTTGACACGGGCAAATTGAATAATTCCTGACAGAGCCAAATTTAGCGGACCTAATCCCATTGAAGTTGTAATTCCGGAGAGAACCCAATTATAGCGGACCTAAACCCCATTGCCATGGTGTTTTGAAGGGTAATGTAAAATGTCTCTTAAATAATGTGAAATGTCTCTTAAAATTCTTGATTATTACCTAAAATTTGGGTTGACACCGGCAAAGGCATCACGAGTCTTAAGGTGGGACAAACCGACTTATTAGATGTAGGAAAATTATTTTAGTGGCCCAGGAGGGGGCTCGGACCCCATGCCATTGCCATTAAGTAAAACAGCTGAGGCATGAAGCCAAGGTGAGTGTTTACTATTCACAACGAGGCGCAATGATGGCTTTTGAGATCAACTCCCATAAAGTCTACTCTGAAATTCCCAGCATGGAATTCGTGTTACAATTCTGGGTATTTGTCGGGTGGGATATTTGCATCGCATCCATTTGCATCGCGTACCTATATAATTGTTCTTATATATGCTTGCCTTGCTGTAATTGTCAAATTTGTCTGTCTCCTTGACTATAAATTGTACTGGGTGTTATATGATATGCGTTGTAAAATATTTTGTTGTGAGTTTGGTTAGAAGGTTTAGAGAATTTTTTTCTAGGTTTTGGCTCATGGCATTTGTGCCACAGGTGAGAAGGAAGAACTCTTTGAGGAAGTCGCCCCTAAAGGAGAAGAAGGATTTGAAGAATAAGGTGAGTGGTAGAAGCCAACCAACCACAACAATGCTAGCTGAAGAATTTAAAGTTCGCCCTTTTGTTCTTTTTGTTCAATTTTCACGGGCTCATTATAATTTTTTGTTGAATCTCTTGTGAAACTGTAATCGCTATGCATTTTGAACAGTTCAGAACTCATAATGATGTAATATCTAACATATATAACTATGAATAAATGGCTAGAATATTCTCTTTAAATATATTTATGTATGTCTCGACGTGCCCAAAGGACAGGGCGTCTCATATAACCTCTCTCAAACTTCTTAAGATAAACTCTAAGCATCTCCACAAAGGAATTTCTCCTTCACACGAACAAAAATTCCATACTCCAACCTACGCAAACAAGTTGATTCTACAATGACAAAGGTTCCACAAACCTAAACTCCTTGTGACTCACATCTAAATTGTATTCGCATAGAAACTTCACGATCCTTTGTAACATAACTCATATAGCAAGTAACCCAAATATCAACTCTAAGAAAACTCAAAGGCTTTTAACACCAAACAAGGCACCAACATAGAGTTATAAATGACCATCAGGAATTCGTAACGAGCACAACACGACTAAAAGAACTTCAACGAGGATTTTACCTTGACAAGAGCTAAAAAAATCAATAGCTCTGCATTAACCGAAACATGTATCACAAAGCTATCAGACAACCTTCAATTTATCACCGCAGACGTAGTTTCTACACCGCAACACTAACTCCTCATTTAGAAAAGAGCATGTGCTATTGGCTTACCAATCTAATACCTCTAGGGTACACAACCCAAATACTCGTAATCACAAGTTAGAGCAAACAAATTTTCACCAAGAAGCTACAAAGAACTAGTTCTACACTCACACGATCATAGTGGTATAGGTTCACAAGGCACAACCAAAAGGGCCACGATAAGGATACAAAATTTATGGAGATCTTAATCTTCCCAAGAAACTACCAAATTGCGAATTAACCAAAAGGTCTCGGCCTTCACACCCAACAAGGAGAGAACACTCAAAACACGATAACTTTCTACAGGATAGCTCTCTTCCTAAAGAAACCAAAAATCAACTAAAGACCCTCACCCAACACCTTCACGTCTTAGGGTAACCGTTAAGCCCTCGGTTCGAAAAAAAACTAACCATCCATCCTTAGGATAACCTTGAACTTCACTGCACCAAATATTGTCAATCCACTCACGATAATTACACCACTCGTTACACTTAGTTCTTAAACTCAAATCCCACTCATATACACTAAATACCATCAATTGCATTATGCCGCAAACAAGACGTCTCACAAGATTATAAGTTCATTACTAGGTATACACAAAGGTACAACATTGAATACCCCCATTACACTAAGGTGGAACCCTCACAAGATTGTACTAATCTAACTTGACCTATAACAGTCAAACAACAGCCACTCTACGGCCTCGAGCTCACCACTTAGGCAAAACCACAAAAGAATACGTAAGATGCTTAATCGAGAAAGGCTAAATTTGAGACTTTTCATTTGGAGATTACCCATCACTCCCACAACTAGATAAACAGTATCGGCACTTTTATTATTCGAGCGTAAGGACGACAATATATATCTTAGATCTAATGATCTTCATTTTCCAACCCTAGGCCATACAAACCCTTAAGGTACATTGTTTAACTTTACTACTCCATGATTCATTCTTACAAGCAAAGATAACATAAACATATCTACTCCCCACATCAAAATATAAACAATTTCTATCCCTTCAAAATACATCACACTCATAACGCACCATCCCTAGCAACTAAGTCAACTATTCCAACAACACCTATCATAGGTCCTCATATTTAGGTCACTTATCACTAGAAAGGAAGACAGCAAGAGTGACAACATTATTACGCGAAAAATATTTAACACTACCCATATCTCAACTCCACCAAGGTACATACCTATGTTCTTACTACAGACAACTCCCATGCACAATTCCCAACCATAAAGATGACGATCAAAACCACAAACCTTTACCCCCGTGAAATTCCCAAAGGGCCTGTAATCGTCACACACCAAAATCATAACCAAAACTAACACACATCCCAACGTATCTACAACTCCATTTTTAGCCCACCGAGTATACCTCTGACTTATACAACCATCGCACATTGAGACCACAATCGACGCTAACACTCATCTCACAAGATCAAAAACTTCATCTATAATCTGCCGAGCACCTCTCTAATCTACACAACCATAGCTCAACTCCCAAATTCCCATGAAAATCATAGCTTAACAACACATTAGAGAAAAGATATAAGGGTTATCAAACAAACTCTCATAAGCAACAAGGTGCCACTATGACTACAAAGAACACCCTACAGGGTATGGGATATCCCCAAAATCGATTACATTCAAATGTATATATAAAAAAAAAAGCTTTATGCCAATGATTATTACGCTCCCATCCACTATGTTTCCATTCATACCCCATTCCTAAATATACGGCACAAGACATAGCATGGCTCATGACGTATATAATCCTTAACATGCTCAAGACCATATCACATAAGGATTTTAACATAAAGGTATTCCATCATCACATAACCCAATCATGATAACTAATCTTCGAAGGGTTTTAAACACCTCGCCACACATAACCATAAATTTACTAGTGATCTAACCCATATCAAGGTGGCATTATGTCACAAGAAATGTTCTCAACAAAAGACCAAACATTCATTTATGCCTCAATTCCACTAGAACAAAACCACGACAACACGGGAATACAATAGGCAACTAACTGACACCAACATTAATTCATATAATTATCATAACATATAAACAAGTTCTACAAAAAATAAGAAGAATCGATGCTCAACACATGAAGTTTAAATCCATAGCAATCAGCAAACACCGAGTCGCATTCCCGAGAGACATTACCTGCCCTGACGAACTTCTATGGACCTCCTTTCAAAAACAACATTGATCAAACGTGTTTTCAATCGGATCTCCATGTAGGTCATCAAGTCCATACATAATATCCTTAGAATTTAACTCCATACCCAAAGAAACAGATAACACATAAAAACCAACTTCGCACACACCATGATGCAACCATGTCCCGCAGCTCTTAGGTATTCGAACCTAGAGTTCTGATACCAATCTGTCACGCTCCCAAATTTGAGGCATGTGAACCACCCAAAAAGATCCTCCAATAAAGGCCCATCTAAAGAAACTTTTATAAAACCCGAATTTCATTTATTCAAGAATTTCCATCAAAATATTTGATTTGAAATGATTTTATAAAGGGAGTTAAACCATAGAAATGAAGATTCCCAAGACATCAATCTATCTTAGAAAGGATCCTAGAACAAACCCGTATGAAAATAAAATTTGATTAAAGAAAACAAAAATTTTGGTCCAACACAGGCGGGTCTGCTCGAGCAGCCAACTGGCCAAGAGCAACCTCTAAAATTTCAATTAATAGACCACTCGAGCAGACCCCACCCTGCTCGAGGGACACTCTGCTCGAGGCCAAACCAGAAAAACCCCTGTTTTTCACTCCAAATCAAAGCTATGCTTGAAGGACGAAATTTTGGTCATGAAACATGGATAAAAACCACATGAAATCAAGATAACAAGCTCGAAAACTCAATTTAAACTTCTCATGGAAGTCGTATAAGATTAAATCCAATTCCAAAATATACAACTCAAAGTTCCTTTTTAACCTTACAAACCCCAAGATTTTATGAAATCACTTACAATGAACGTAGATACCTGACTTACTTTCTTCCACCAAAACTTCACATAACTTCCATACAAATCCACACAAAAACAAATTACATATTTGTGTTTGAATTACATTCCCAAAAAGTTAATCAAAACACTACACATAAGTATCTTTGCATTTTCTACAAAAACAATCACCAATCTAAGGTGAATTCTTCTAAGCCTTTGCATTTTCATCATAACTTGAAATACATACATTTAAATAGTATGAACCGAAGCTCGTAGGAAGAAAACTAAATATGGTGTTATGTACGATATGTGAGGTGTGTGTGTGTGTGTATGCATGTGAACGCTACAATGCTATAGATAACAAGTTTTCAATTTTAAAACTCTCATTCACGCACACACGAGTTTAGAATTAACTAATATCCGCAGAGCCATACTTTAAACAATGAGCTAAACATAACCAATTCATCTCATACTTCATCAAAGAGTTAAACATTTCCATATCTTATCAATGAGTTAAATATTTCCAATTTATGTCATAACATATGATACTCATGAGCACCACACTTCCCACATAATTCGTGTCACTTTAGTTCATACCCTTTTTATCTCGAACCACTTTTCTTTCAATTCATTAGTTTAACTTAGAACTGATGCTAGGTGCAGCTTATAGAAACCCCACATAATTACTCTAACCGGCTAGGCGAAGTCCGAAGGATAACAGTTCGCTCTATAATTCACCGCGATAACCACCATTTTCGGTTTCCCTACGGAACACCAATGGATAGGTAACCCGTGCTCACTTTTTCAGGGGCTAACCCGATAGGTAGGGCACCCAGCTTGTACAAGTTTTCGATTTCTCACCGCAAAACTAATCGAGCCCAACTTATCCAAAACATTCAATGATCAGTTCAAACTTAAATTCATTGACTTATTTTCATCAATCCAATTACGAGTCTAACTGCAAATTTGATTCCTCTTGTCAAACCCAACACATAGGAATAAAACATCACATAATCTATATGGCATTTCCATTTTTCATCACACTTTAATAGGAGTAGGTATACCCGAATTACACAAAAAGCCTCAATTAAATTCTTAGAATTAAGGTGTTTGGTTAACTTATTCAAAGCTCCCAAATTTCATGAAAGTAGCCCCAAGTTTATGTCCCTTCAATCCACATGCTATACATAACATAATATAGCTCGAACCCATTAATTAACTCAATTTTCATGGAATCAAAACAATCCAACTACACAATATAGGGTTATATAGAAAAGTTTCCCAATCTTGAAGTTTAGTTATGAGTTCAACCCTTGATCCACAAATCTTCAAGTTATAAGGCTCTAGCTACTATGTTGGTGTTCAAATTCCATCTCTACAATCAATCATCATGAAATTAAACGAATAACCCATGAATTAAGCTAGGATTTTATACAAAAGTTCCCAAATCTTGTGATTAAACTATAAATTTAACTCTTAATCCCCAAAATGTCAAGTTACTAGGCCCAAGCAACCCTTTGAGTGTTCATACCTCATCATTACATATAATTATTAAGAAATCTGGTAAACAACCATAACTTAAGTTAGGGTTTTGAAAAAATTTCCAAATATTTAGGGTTTGGAGGAATTTCTAAGAAATATCAACACATATCTCATCTAAACATTACAATTAGTCAAAATCCTACTTCTTGAAAGCCAAAAACCTCAAGACCCGAAAACCCTATCTTTTTGGACCTCCACGAAAATGGGTTTCAATTGGTTGAATGCGAAGCTCAAGTTAAGAATAGCTAGAATCCTGAATGGCGTTGACCAATTTTGAGAAGAAGGTGTCCAATTTCTATATAGAAGGTGGAGCCTCAAGCTTAGTTCTTAACAATGGAGAAAAAAATGAGAGAAGAAAATAAAGATGAACCGGACGGGATGGGGGTTTTCCCACCTTTTATTATTATTTTTTTTGTTTTTGCACAAATACCTTGTGGGTCCCACCATTTAAATAAACATATGTGCATATATATTTTTAAACCCACCTCTATTAATCCTCTAATTTTAACTTTAACAAAATCCAAATCACATTATCATTTTTTTTATATCATGGAATTAATCTCAATTTAATTTTTTGGTGTCTCCACATATGCCAACCACATACAACATACAAAATTTATCATCAAAAATCATTTCTGTTAATGAAATTAATTAAAAACATACCGGGTCTTCACAAATCTACTTTTGATAAATGTCTTTATAAAGGAAAATTAATTCATGGGAGATACTAGTTTGCCGACTTTAGATCTGATATTAAGCATATTTCAGGGATATCCAACAGTCTTCTAGAAGCACTGAAAAGATAAATGGCTCATATAGTTTGAATAGAATCAAAAGCACCCAGTTCAAGAAAAACCAAATGTGAAATCGCAAAATAAAGTAGGGCAAAAAAGTATAGAAAAACAAATACCAAATACTTTTAAATTTGGAAAAATGTTCCTCCAAAATGTTTTAAATAAAAATCTTACATTTAAATAAATAAAAAACTATATTTTGCCCAAAAAAGTCCCCTTGGGCAATGTCTGGAGCAACTTTAAAAATATTGTGGCAATTTCTTAAATACTATGAAAGCCACAACTGAACATCTTGCTGAAACAAAAAGAAAAAAGAAAAAGAAATCAATCAGTTAAGATTGTTTGAAAAAATCGTTTGATAATTTTCATATCACACAAAATGAATCGCCAAGGTGAAAAAGAGAAAAGAAGATTTATTTATGGGTGATGTTCTTAAAACAAGCTAGATTCGAGCTATGTAGATAAGTCAACAAAATTTTTTCACCTGAATTATTTGGTAGAATAATTCAAACATAATCTACAGGACAACAAATATTGAAGAAATTTTTAGAAAATTTATGGAACTTCCAAGGTCCTATAGGAACAAGCATAACTAAAGGAATCGCGAGTGATCATTTAAAAGTTGTTTATTATCCAAAAAGCAATACTGATAAAACACATTATGATCAAGTTCTTGAAGTTTCGATTTTTGAAGATGGATTCATGAGTACTATGATTTATTTTGATCCAAAACAATTAGAAGGAATGCCTTAATGTTTAGTCACTACTTGTAAATTGGTTAAAAAAAGAGCCACTCAAAAAATTTTGACAAATGTTTGGACTATAGGACCAAAATGACATAAAGAAAACTTCTATCCAAGTATACATTTAATCAGAGTTATACATGGACGACCATAGTGTCACGCCCCAAACTCCGTGCCACGTAAAACATCCACAAACAACCATACAGAACTAAAAGGCAACACCCAACCCGATGTTCTACTCTCAAGATAAAAGCATACAAGCATTAAATATATATTGCTCACAGGCTTATAACACACGATTCCAACACCGCTAACATGAAAACATATAAGGTTCAAAAGAAACAAAAGGAAGATTACAAATCTTTCGCCTCTCTGACATCTCCGAATCAACCTGCATGACCGGTACCTAAAAAATATTTCATATCCCACATCGTGAGCCAAAGCTCAACAGAAACTAGACAAACATGAGATAGCAGCTAAACATGCTAGCAGAGCAATATGTATGATATGACTCGCCTGAGCCTCAAAGAAAACAAGTATATGTATGCAGCACGGGTATACATATATATCGACTCTCTCAAGTCCCAACAACAGTTCTACAATAACACATTGATACACACCTAACACAAGGATTTTCTTAGACTTTCACCGAAGGACCACAGTCCAATCTACTACGCAATTAATCAAAGTTAACCTATACAACACATGCAACTCACGCGACACATGCAACCCACAACGCACCACGTGCAACACTTACCACGCAACACATGCCACCTACACGATGCAATACATGCATCCCACACAACGGCACCACGTGCAACGCACGCAACACATGCCTCTTCAGGACCTCTTTTCTGTCCTTCAGATACCCGCACACAGATGCATCGTCAAGACCACTTTTTCGCCCTTTCGATTCCCACGCACACACACATGCTTTGTTAACCAGAGTTAACATATATCGAACCACTTTTTTGACCATCGTTAACCAGATTTAACGTTCATCGGACCACTTTTTCATCCATCGTTAACCAGAGCTAACGTTCATCGAACCATTTTTCCGTCCATCACAATCATATACACATATATATAAAATCAGAGTTTTATATATACAAGGACTACATATCCGTCCTACAACATGCATGAATAAAATTAGAGTTTTAAATGCACATAACCTGTCACGACCCATTTTTATATATATGGCGTCCGTGACCAGCCAGTGAGTCAAAACTCACCAAAGGCCGGTCAAGCGACCAAGAATGCAAAAAGACCACCTAACCTTAAAAATGCTACTAATAATAATAATAAAAGTAATTAATCATAAGACCGTTAATAGACTTTCTAACAAAACCCTAGAATTAATTTTAAGGTCTAAGTTCAAGAATTTACATCTAATAAAAGCTTAAATTTAAAATAAAAATGTATTGTATGGTTAGAAATGTTTTTGCAAATTATAACTTCATGATAAATCACAAAATAACATTAAAAGACTATTTTGAATTTTTTAAATTTAAATTTTTACAATTATTTAAAATGTCAATAATCATTAAACCGCGACAAGAAAATATTATATAGATAGAAAATTCTAATGATGATTCTATCTATACGATAATTCATAAAAATACATTAAAAATTTATAACTACATTTTTAGATTTTTCTAAATTAAAAATTTTACATCAAAAAAGTTTATAATAGATATTTAAGTAGATTCAATATATCACGTGTGGGACAGCTGTTACAGCTGTCCCTCTCAAACGTATATATATATTCGTTTTTTTCGCTGTGCACACACAAAGCTTTGAGTGAAGCTTAATAACTGAGAAACAATTTGAGGGACCTTTGTATATATATATATATATATATCTCACTGAAG
>JAULJZ010006096.1:0-16803 GCA_032270985.1 Heliamphora pulchella | reverse complement strand
TTTTATGTATATAAGAGAGTGTTTGTTTGAGCTTAACTTTTAACTTTTTGTTTATAGCTCAATAAAAAATTAGAAATATTAAAATAATGTTCTTAGAGCCTTTTGTTTGTAATTTATGGTTCTAAATTAATAAATACAAATTTTTTTATTTTTTAAAACTATAAGCTTAAAATTTTAACAAATTCGTATAATTTTGCTTAAAATTATAATAACATATTTTCTGCTATAATTTATAGGATTAATTGAAGATTAGTCCTATTTTGAGACATCATAAGAATTAGTGCAGCCAGATTTGTTTGATTAGTTTAATTAGTCCCATCCTATAAAAGATAATATATTTTGACTGATTTTTCTATAATTTAATATTTATATGTAAGGTAACTATATGTTCTTAAATTAATTAAACTAGAATCCTATTTTTTAAACTTATTTTGGGATAAGTCCGATTTACTTATTAATTATTCTAAAAGGTCCTATGTTTAAAAGTTCTTAATGATATAAACAATTTTACTCATATTTCATAAATATGTTATGGTAATTAAAGACAGTAATAAAAACACACTTAATGACATGGCAATGATGTTAGTTTTGTATTTTAGATTTCAAAATTAGATAACTTTTGTTTTAATATAAGCTTTTGAATGTGTCCGTAAACATTCGTTAGCTCAAACGAAATCTTGAAGTTGTAAAGGCTTGAACTGTGCTCGTAAAGTATTCTACATAGTGAAAATTCTCACGAAAAAACTTGAGGAGTAAACGTAGGCTTGGAAGAAACCGAACCACTATAAATCGTTGGTGTATGATTCATTCTCTCTATCCCTAATCTCTTTAATATTTGCATTGCATTAATCTTTGATTATCTTGTATATTTTCTTGCTCTATTAAAAGGTTTTCGAAAAGGTTTTAAAAATTATTTTTAATTTTTTAAGATTCAATTCACTCCCCATCTTAGGTTGCCTAGAACTAACAATTGGTATCAGAGTTTGAGCTCTTATTTTTTACTTAACAGTTTAAGAATTTATATGGCAACTACTAGTATCAGACCTATTCAATTCGAAGATCAGTCGACCAATAAAGCTCCCTTATTCAATGAAACAAATTATAATTATTGAAAAACTAGAATGAGAATTTACATTCAAACCGTAAACTATGACCTTTGACAGATTCTCATTAATGGACCCAAAAACCCACCAAAATCATTTAAGGAACAATCGTTCCTAAACCTGAGACTGAATGGACAAAAAATGATATTAGAAAAATTCAAAAGAACGTTAAAGCCATGAATTTTCTATATTGCTCACTTGACCTAAATGAGTTCAATGGGATATCTACATGTGACACTGCGAAAGAAATATAGAATAGACTCGGAGTTACCTATGAGGGTACTAACCAAGTGAAAGAGTCCAAAATAAGCCTACTTGTGCATAACTACGAGTTATTTAAAATGAAGCGTGATGAAACTATATTTGATATGTTTACTCGCTTTACTGACATTATTAATGGACTAAAATTTCTTGACAAGATCTATACAAATGCAGAAATGGTAAAAAAAATTCTTAGGTGCATGTCTAAGAGTTGGAAAGTTAAGGTCACAGCTATCCAAGAAGCCAAAGATCTCAATACACTTAGTCTAGAAGAACTTCTTGAATCTCTCATGACTCATTAGATGAACATAAAGATGGACGATGAGGATGACAACAAAAAGAAGAAAGGCATCGCCTTTAAGTCCTTAACTCATGATGAAGAATCCGACAAAAATTCTTCAAGTGATGAGAACGAAGACATAGATCTCATCACGAAGAAATTCAAACGGTTTCTTAGGATTAAGAAACAAAGAGGAAGAAAGTTCTTCAAGAAGGAAGGACACCGAGGTGAGCCTACTAAATTCAAAGGGGACTCTAGAAAATTCAAAAATGACTACAAGAAAGAAAAAAATCATTTGCTACGAGTGAAAGAAATCTGGACATGTCAAAGCTGAATATCCTTTGCTCAAGAAACAATTCAAGAAGGGCCCTCTTGGGGCGAAAGTGACGATAACAGCTCTGAAGATGAAAAAAAAGAGAACGAGATTGCAAATCTATACCTCATTACTAAAGAAGATGATGAGGTAACCCATGACTCTTTATCTTTAGATGAGCTACAAAATGCATTTGAAAATTTGTATGATGAATTGAGAAAAATTTGTGCTAAGAACTCTATTTTAAAGAAGTTAGTTCTTTCCTCCTCAAGTGAAATTGAAACTTTGAAAAGTGAAAAACTTACTTTATTAAAACAAGTTTTTGTTTTGAAAGATGAAAATAAGGTTTTGATTAAAAATTTTGAGGACTCTACCAAAACTGTTTATAAGTTCACTCAAGTAAAGAACAACTTAGACAAACTTCTCGGTATGCAAAAATATATTTTTGGCTAAGCTGGGATTGGGTATAAACCAAAGAAGAAACAAAAGTTCTTAAGCAATATTTTTGTCAAGACTTCTTCAAATCACAAAAATGCTACCTGTTTTCATTGCTATGAACAAGAACACACTGTTACACATTGTCCACATAGAAAACTTTTAAATATTTATGTCAAGAAGGTTTAGATTCCTAAAGGAACACATCCTCAAGGAACTAACACCAAAGGACCAAAGAAAATTTAGATACCAAAAATCAAAACTTGATTCTTCTTGCAAGTATGTCTCAAATCCTCATTCAAAAAGGGGATGTGGTATATCGATAGAGCATGTTCAAGATACATGACAGGCAACCAATCGATGTTTGCATCTCTCAAATTAAAAGATGGTAGATTTGTAACTTTTGAAAACAATAGCAAAGGAAAAATCATAGGAATTGGACGTATTGATAAAATTCATTTTCCTTCTATTGAAAATATTTTGCTTGTTGATGATTTAAAAAATAACCTTTTTAGCATAAGCTAAGTTTGTGACAAAGGCCACAGGGTTGTCTTTGATCATGCCAAGTTATTATTAAATATTCAACTAATAACAAAGTTATTTTGAAAAATCATAGACATGAAAATGTTTACACATTTATTCTAAATGATCTTTTCAAAAATGACACCAAGTGCTTAGCCACCTTGAGTTATAATAGTTGGTTGTGGCATAGAAAGCTTGAATATGCACACATAAACTTGATTTCTAAACTTTTAAAAAAGAAATTGGTGATTGGTTTATCCCAAATCAAATTTTAAAAAGGCAAAGTGTGTGATGCATGTCAACAAAGCAAACAAATTAAAAGTTCTTTTCATTCTAAAAATGAGATTTCAACTTTTAAGCCATTACAACTATTGCACATTGGTTTATTTTGTCCAATAAGGACTTTAAGCCTTGGAGACAAGAGATATGCCTTTATTATTATTGATGACTTCTCTAGATACACTTGGGTGCTTTTTCTAGCTCATAAGTATGAAGTTTTTATCTCTTTTGCAAAGCTGTCTCGGATTGTTTAAAATAAAAAAAGTTTTCAAATTATAAGTATCCAAAGTGATTATGGTAGAGAATTTGAAAATAAGATTTTAAAAAGTTTTGTGATGAAAGTGAAATTAACTATAATTTCTCGATTTCTAGAATCCCTCAACAAAATAGAATTATTGAGAGGAAAAATAGGGCGTTGGAAGCAATAGCTACAACCATGCTCTGAAAAATAACCTATTATGATACTTTTGGGCCGAGACTGCTAATACCGCTTGTTTTATCACTAACAAAGTTATGATACGAGGTTCTCTCAAGAAATTCCATATGAGTTATAAAATGGAAGAAAATCTAATATCAGTTATTTTCGCACCTTTAGGTGCAAATATTTTGTTTTAAATAATAACAAAGAATTTTTGGACAAGTTCGACGCAAAATCTGATGAAGGTATTTTCTTAGGATATTCTATATCTAGCAAAGCGTATAGAGTTTTCAACAAAAGAACCCTAATTATTGAAGAATCTATACATGTTTTTTATGAAACTAACCTTGGTTCTTCAAAGAATTTTTGTGAAGATAACTTGCTTGACATAGAAAAAGGTATTGAAGATATCTTCATCAAAGAAAAGAAAGAACCAAATCAAGAGGAAGTTTCAAATTCTCAACAAATTGAAGTCCAATAGGCTCCTAGATCTTCAAATCCAAAAAATTTAGATTTACCTAAGGAGTGGAGGTATGCTCATGGTCACCCAAAAGATCTTATCGTTGGTGATCCATTTCAAGGAATCAAAACTTGATTCTCTCTACATAATGTTTGTGATAATTTAGCATTTCTTTCTCAGACTGAATCAAAATATTTTGAAAAAGTAAAAAATGATGAGTTTTGGACCTTAGTTATGCAAGAAGAATTTAATCAATTTTAAAGAAATAAGGTTTGTACTTTAGTCTAAAGACCTAAGGAACACTCCATCATCGGTACAAAATGAGTTTTTAAAAATAAAATGGATGAGAATGGAGTAGTTTTTAAGAACAAAACTCGATTGGTAGTCCAAGGTTACAATTAAGAAGAAGGCATCGATTTTGATAAGACTTTTGTTCCTGTGACTAGGTTTGAAGCCATTAGGATGTTACTTGCTTTTGCATACTTTTAAAATTTTAAACTCTATCAAATGGATGTCAAATGTGATTTTTTAAATGATTTTATCTCGGAGAAAATTTTTGTGAAACAACCTCCTGACTTTGAAAATTTAGATTTTTGAAATCATGTTTACAAACTTACCAAGGCTCTTTTATGGTTTAAGTAAGCACTTAGAGTATGGTATAAAAGGCTAAGTAAATTCTTGATTGAAAATGAGTTTTCAAGAGAAAAAATTGATACCACTATTTTCATCAAGTCTCAAGAAAATGATATACTAGTTGTCCAAATATATGTAGATGACATTATTTTTGGTTCAACTAACGAATCTTTTTATAAGGACTTTGTTAAGTGTATGCAGGGAGAATTCAAGATGAGCATGATGAGTGAGCTCAATTATTTTCTTGGTCTCTAAATTAAACAAACTCAAGAAGAAATCTACATCAATCAAGATAAATACACACAAGACATATTGAAGATGTTTGACATGCTGAAAGCAAAATCCATGGGAATTTCAATGTATCCTATAACAAAGCTTGACTAGGACGAAGATGATATAACAGTAGATGAAAAGCGTTATAGAGGTATGATCGGATCTCTACTTTACCTTATTATTAGTAGACCGAATATCATGTTTAGTATTTGCATGTGTGCTAAGTTTTAATCTAATCCTAAATAATCACATGTGACTGCCGTTAAGCGCATCTTTAGATACCTTTTAAGTACACAAAATTTAAGATTATTCTATCCTAGAGGAATAATCTTTGAGTTATTTGGCTATTCAAATGCTGATTTTGCTAGTTGTAAGGTAGATAGGAAAAGTACAAGTGGAACTTATCAATTCCTAGGATATCACTGATATCTTGGTTTAGCAAGAAACAGAACTCAGTAGTCTTGTTTACAGTCGAGACTGAGTACATTGTAGCTAGAAGCTATTGTGCACAAGTTTTTTGGATGAAGCAACAATTAGAAGACTATGGCTTTTGTTTAGATCATATCCCCATAAAATGTGACAGCACAATTGTAATTAATATATCCAAGAACCTAATACAACACTCAAGAACCAAGTATATTAAAATTAGACATCATTTTATACGAGATCATGTGCAAAAAGGTAATATCGATCTCGAATTCATAGGCATAAATTACCAATTAGCTGACATTTTCACTAAACCCTTAAATGAAGAAAGAATCTGCTATATTAGAAGAGAACTTGGTATGTTATGTGCTCCTAATTCATGATTAATATGCCATACTAACCATATCTTTTCAATGCATTTAAATACTTCTGACTTTCTTCAGTGATGTCTAAAAATGTGTCGACACCACTTAAAAAAGTGTCGACATAATTGTGTGCTGAGTTAACCCAAAACTGTATAGAAGTGCCACTGCGAGAAAAAAGTGTTGACTCTTTTCTATATAGTGTAGACTCAAATTTGTTGCTTGACTCTTGGTAAATTTGTGTCGACACAAATCTTAATCGTGTCAACTCAAAAAGCCGAAAGTGTCGACACTCTCTGAAAAAGTGTCGACATAATTTATTGTTTCGAATACCCACACTTGCGAAGAAAAGTGTCTACACCAATGACATACGTGTCGACACAAATCTTATGCCTATATAAAGAGGCGTTGGTCCCCACCTGCTATGTCGTTTTTCTCCACCACTTTAAACCGTTCGTCGCCTGCCATTTCTCTGCATTCAAAACTCGTGTTGACTCGTCTCCTTCACCTCTCTTCGAATTCAACCTCAAATCACTCAAATCATTCATAATGCCACCAAGGATGATGGGAAAAGGTGTGAAACGCACGGGCGAAGGAGGTTCCTCAAACCCTAGAACTTCAAAGAAGAATAAAACGACCTCCGCAGCGGCGACGGCAACGACAACGGCACCGGAACCAATTGCTATGGCAGAGATAATCAACTTTAAAACTCCCAAAATTCGTCAACTCTATTTTTGTTCTTTTGTGAATCGAAAGGTCATTCCTAGACAAAGCATAGATTTCACTTTTTTTTATTCCATCAAAATGAGATTCAAGGATCTCTTTTCTAGTCTCGGGTGGGAGAGACTCTTGCAAGTTAAAGAAACCTCACTATTCCACTTTGGTCAAATTGTTCTATGCACACATTCACATCTCACCCATTCCAACCACCACCATCACAACATGAGTGAATGGTGTTGAGATTCATTTGACCCCTTCGACCCTAAATGAAATATTATGTATTCTAGAAGGTGAGATTTGTGTCCCTTGTAACAAAAAATTCCTTCACTTTGAAGGCTTTTCTTTTTCTAATGCTGTGAAAAATATTTTTGAAAACGATGATATTGACCCCACAAAGTCTTTAGAAGCCAACTCACTCACGCCAGATATGCGCGTATTACATCATATGGTGAACCATATCTTTTTTTTCCAATCGGGAAAATTCGGTGATGTTGTCTATATGCACGTTTTCATCATGTGGTGCATCTTGGAGAAGAAAGGTCTTGATCAAGGGTTCCTTTTCATCTCTGACATTCTGCACTCTCATAGCAAGTCCAACTCTTCTCTTCCACACGCCATGTATCTGACCCGAGTCTTTCGCCACTTTAGCGTAGACTTATCCACTAAAAAAATGGTACCATTTTCAAAACATGATTTGTATGGTAGTTCTACTCTCAAACATATGTAGATTGAAAATGTTAACGAAGTTTGGACTACATCTCGTCATGATACCCCCTCCTCTACCAGAACTCCTCGTCCTCCACCTCGTGACATATCTCCTTTTCCCTATGACTCTTGTGCTCTTGGCCCTTCCTCATCTGGACCTCGTGTTAATCTCTCCTCTATTCCTCCTCCTTCTCATTCTGTTGGTCCTTCTCCTGATCTGTCTGAAATCACCTCTCTGATAAAAAATTTATCCTCCTCATTGACTAACTTTCAAGCCAAGGTTGACCAAGATTTTTTTAATCTTCATCACATCATATCTGATCTTTCTGATAAAACTAAAAGTCTAGACAAATCTAACCGAACTTTAAGGAAAGAAGTTGAACGTGCAACTGATGCTGGATGATTCTTATGTCGCACAATGGATGACAGTATTGTCTCAATTGTCAATGCAAACAATGCCATTCTCCAGCAAATCAAAACGGAATATGATGAAGAAGTTGTAATTGCCGTTCAAGACAATGCCAGAAAGGTCAAAGAACATCTCCAATAGCTCAAACAAGCCTGGTTTACCAAGTTCAAGCCCAAGGAAACCAAGGCAGAAAAAGCTGCAAGGCTAAAACGTGAAGCAGACTTGGCCCTCGTCGCCACTTTTGAAGCAATGACAGTCGCAGAAGCCAAAGATGAACATGCCAAATCCTCGAAGGAGCGCGCCTTCGCAAGCAAACAGAGAGCAAAGGAGAAGAAAAAGTTCAAACAGTTTATGGATGACCAGTAGTTGCCCTTTTTCTTTTGATGTTTACAAAAGGGGAGAAAGTGGTGTAAAAAGTGGTGTAAAAAGGGAATGAAGTGAAGGGAAGAAAAACATTATCAAATATTTAGTTTTTTTCTAAGGAGAAGATGTAAAAATTAACATACATTTCTTTTTATATTTGAATGGGTTGTTTAAATGTTTTGGATGAATGCTTATATATTTTTTTACTTATGAATAAATACTTGTATTTATGAGTTTGTGCATAGCTAATCCTGTTTATATTTATATATGTGTTTGGATTTTAGAAAATCACTTTGCACATAATTGTTGTGATGTATATATTTTTCTAAATTTTTATTGTAAATCATCTTCAAAATGTATACTATCATGATTGATTGATTGCCTAGCTTTTTATATTTGCATATTCTGTTTAAGGCATATCGATAAGGGGAGAATCTTAGTTGAAAATCTTTTCAAATATTTTTTTAAAAATGTTGAAATGGTTGTAATCATCATAAAAAAAGAAATTGTTAGCTCAAGGACTTTTTATATTAATTTTGATAATTTTTATAATTCATTTTTTATGAATAAATTGATAATATTTTAATATTTTTCAAAAAAAAAGTGTTGACACATATTGAACAAATGAGTTGACACTTTTAGTCAAAAGAAATGACTTATCTCTCAAAATGATTAAAGCACTTAAGTATTCCTGAAAAGTATATTTTGTGTTGACTCCAATTGAAAATTAAGTCAAACACTTTAAAAGTAAAGAATACTTGAAGTATATCAAGTGTGTCGACACTTTTGAACAAATGGTTTAATACCCTAATTGTTTGATGAAATGTCGCTTTTAGGTATTAAGAATTAGTGTCGATACAAATAAATTTTGTGTCAACACAAAAGAACCGAAACTCTCTGGACTCAAAATGAGTCGACACAAATTGAATTTGTGTCGACACAAAAATGGTTCCTCACTTTTGGTATTCGGAACTTTGAGTCGACACAAATACCCTATGAGTTGACACAAAAGTACTGAGACCATCTGCAGATTTTGGGTGTCGACACAAATGTGAAGATGAGTCGATACAAAAGTTTCGAGCCCGCCTGAAAAAAGTTGGTGTCGACACCAATGTCCAAATGAGTCGACACAAATATTCCGAGACTTTCTGCAGAATTTTGTGTCGACACTAAAGGCAACATGAGTCGACACAAATTGCCCTCTTCGAAAACCTAAAGAACCATTGAGTCGACACCAAACTCAAAGGTGTCAACACCGTTGTGTTGGTGAGAAAGTTTGCAGAAATTGTGTTGATCCCTCAGAAGATCAGTGTCAACCCAACCACTTGAAGATCCCTGCCCTAGACATTTTGTGTATACACCAAATGCCTTTATATCGACACCTGCGACGCAGATTCAAATTCGCGGCAGATTTCAACAGTTGAATTTTTGGCATTTAATACCTTTATCTACCTCCAACGGTCATGAATACTCAAGAGCTTATATAAGGAGTTATTTCTCAGTATTTAATTTCTCTGGAGATTTACAATCACTGTTCTATTACTTGAATCAAACTCAAAATCCTCAAACTCTCATTTATTGCTAAACTCCAGCTCTTGCTCCTCATATCTCTTTACCTTTTCATTTATTGTAAATTATTTTTCTTAAAAAGAGTGAGTGTTTTTTATTTCATCACTTCATTTATTGTATTCAATGGTGAGTCACCCTTTATCTTTTAAGTGAGTGAGTAAATCTTATCAAGAAAGAGTTCAAGTGTGATTGGGAGAAAACAGAGAATTGCTTTTATAGGATCATCTTAAAGCTGATATAGGTTTTTGAATGTGCCCATAAATATTCGTTAGCTCAAGCGAAGTATTGAAGTTGTAAAGATTTGGAATGCGTCCGTAAAGTATTCTACATCGTGAAAATTATCAAGGAAAAACTTGAGGAGTGAATGTAAGCTTGGAAGAAATCGAACCACTATAAATTGTTGATGTCTGGTTCATTCTCTCTATCACCAACCTCTTTAATATTTGTATTACTTTAATTTTTGATTATCTTGTTATATTTGCTTGCTATATTAAAAAAATTTCAAAAATGTTTTAAAAATTATTCTTAATTTTTTAAGATTCAATTCATTCTCCCTCTTGAGTTGCCTAGAACTAATAGTCAGATAGAAATAAACTCACTTTAGGCTAATTAATAAACATTGCTTTAAGCTTTGAAATAGTTTGTTTTGATTTTTCCTCAAGCCTTTTGGGGTGTAAGAACTTTTTTTAGTACGCTATGTAGTTATTTATTTTTATTTTTGTTTTTGTTTGTGTCATAGGATTCTTGTGGGTTCTTGGAATTGTTTTAATTGTGTTATGATCTTTATGGTGTTATTCCTTCTTTGTTTTTTCTTGGTTATAAAAAACAAAATGCTTACTTACCCAACCAAAAAAACAAACCAATACTAGTTAAATGCAATTCTTGTACAATAATGCTACAATCATCAAGTTGATTGTTCATTATACTACTGGCATTAATTTTGAAACAAACTGTCCTCTCATCAATAGAGGAACCAAGTGAGTTAAGTTATTGCATTCCTAAAACTTCAAGGAACACCTCCTAGTCAATGACAATTTCTGATAAGCCTCCTCTGAAACTATCTCCAAAATGTCCACTGTTACCACAACATTCCTTCCTTAAACTCTTGCAACACCCACCAATTTGTCTCCCATCTAAATTCACACAAGCCTTAGTTCCTTCACATCCAACGCTGTTGCTCCTTGACGAACCAACCCCGGTTGCGTGAAGTAGTGAGCAATTGTCTATAAAAAGTGCCTCATGGTTTGTATCCTGACAACCAGTTTCAATAACACTCTTGTCAAATTGTTTTGCCCCATCTAGTCCATCACCTGCTACACAAATGCTGTGGAACCCAACAAACTTTTTGCATTGTTTTTCCACACAAGAGCTTGGAATGGAAGGACCCAAATTACCATGATTGTGTACGTCATTCGATCCCATATTGTGATCATCCGAGTGCTTTGCATCTTTTATCTGATCTTCATGTGCACGATAACTATTTGTCCCCGCTGCATTTGAGCTCTTACAATTATGACACGAACCTGAGCAATTGTCTATAAAAAGTGTCTCATGATTTGTATCCTGACAATCAGTTTTGGCAACACTGTGGTCAAATTGTTTTGCCCCATCACCTGATGCACAAATGTCGTGGTACTCATCAAACTTGGTGTAATGCTTTTTCACACAAGAGATTGGAATGGAAATACCTGAATTACCATCATTGTGTACATCATTCGATCCCATACTGCGATCATCAGAGTGCTTTGCATCTTTTATCTGATTTTCATGTGCACGATAACCATTTGTTCCATCTGCATTTGAGCTCTTTCGATTATGACATGAATCTGAGCAATTATCTATAAAAAGTGTGTCATGATTTGTATCCTGACAACCAATTTTAGCAACGTTGTGGTCAAATTGTTTTGCCCCATCACTTGATGCACAAATGTTGTGGCACCCATCAAACTTTGTGCAATGCTTTTTCACACAAGAGATTGGAATGGAAGGACCTGAATTACAATGCATGTGTTCGTCATTTGATCCCACGCAGTGATCATCCAAGTGCTTTGTCTCTTTGATCCGATCTTCGTGTGCACAACAACCATTTGTCTCGGTTGTGTTTGATCTCTTTTGATTATGACTCGAACCTAAGCTGAAAGTACCAGATTGACATCCGCGAACACGTTTTGTGGAAGATTCGCAACACTTTGTTATCGGCCTTTTGTTTCCTCGTAGTAGCAACATGCTGTTAAGGATCACGGCCAAGCAAGTCCCAACATCGGCAAGAACTGCAGCCCAGACAAGAGGGTAGCCCGCAGCAGCCAATGCAAGTACAGCAGTCTTGGTTAGAATTGACAAAAACACATTCTGAATCACTTTTCTATGGGCTCTTTTTGCAAGTTGGATCACTTTTGAGATCTTTCTGATGTCGTTCGACATCAGAATTACGTGGCCCGTCTCGGTTGCAAGAGCGGATCCCGAGATGCCCATTGAGATGCCGATGTCGGCTGTGGCTAAAGCTGGGGCGTCGTTAAGGCCGTCACCGACCATGGCTGTGGGTGCTTCTTCCTGAAAATCTTTGATGATTCTTGCCTTGTCTTGGGGAAGAAGTTCAGCATGGACCACGTTGAAAGAGCAGAGTACCTGCACATAAGATTCATATCTTTTTTTGTTAATTAATATTCCCATTTGATTCCAAACTGGAATTCAAAAATTGTTTAAAGAAGATGGGCAGTGATTGTGTAAAACCCATGTAAAGAGAAGTGCTATTCATGCTGAGTCCTTAAATGAAATCAGTTCAACTTTTGCCAAAATATAAAAAATGTAGAAAAAACAACAAAAATTAACAAAAGAAAAAAAAAATAGAGCCAAACGAGGCCAATATATCATGTTAAAAGACTGCTTTATTACGTTTCCAATTGCCTACTTTTTTGAATATATTTTCAATATATATATAGAAAATTTTCTCTCTCGTAAGCCACTGAAAATTTGCTAATTTCAAGGTTTCAAGATTAATCAAAGTTAGGCAAAAGGTGCTAGACAGATATTTAAAAATAGGCCCAATAGATTCTTGAATTCACAATTTTTTAAAAAAATATTTATTATAAAAAATTTTAAAATATAAAAATTGTCTTGTTACTTCCTATTTCACCAATATCCAATTACAACCAAAATAATATCAAACAAAATCAAAAGCTACGATGTCAAAACAAAGCAAAATTGTTAAACAACTAATATTGAATAGTCATTTAGAAACTACCTTCTGGCTATTTTTAATCCAAAATTACTAATCAAAGTTCCGTAGTCAAACTCATCTACTGTTACTTTTTCATACGATAATATTATTGATCTACTTAGTCTCTCTTGTGACATAATTGATCGCTGATAAAATTTTATCAATTTTAACATGAAAAGACTCCGATTTCCTAAGGCAACTATAACAAATATAACCAATAATATTCTATACATAATTCATGTATTTGAAAAACAGAAATACTTGTAGTCCCGAAAAGAACTACAGAATAAAATGACCAAATTCATCTTAGAGCAATTGATTCATCCTGAAAAATTATAAAATAAGGTAGATTGAAATATAAACCGTGTTGTGCTCTATTAAATTATTTATTTTGTTAACATATTTTTACAATCTGAATCGTTTATTTTATATTATTTATTATTTTCATTATTAAAATAAAAAATTAAATTAATTGAATATTTGTAACTATATGATCTGATTATATTTATTTATCAATATTCTTATTTTTTGTTCATTTGTTTTTAACAAATGTAATCTATTTATAGAACTACCTATATCTGATTAATATAAGATTTTTACACAAATAATCTACTTAATAAATAGTACAAAATAAATAATTTCGATTATAAAATATATAAAAAAGCACTAATGTTCAAAGTCCTGAAAACTATTACCGAAGGAAATGATATATAGGGTGCAGATGCTGGGAGCAGAGCCATGTGTAGAGTTTCGGCCAAGGTGATGTTTGGAAATTACTTTTTGTTTATTGTTTATTTTTACTTTTTAGAATACATTTTTCAGAAGTTGAAATTTACTTAATTTTTTTGTTTGACAGCGAGTTTAAAATTAGGTTTCCTTTTTTTTTGGCTTAAAGTTAAAAAATTCAAAAAAAAAACTCAATAATTTTGTTATTATCTAAAAAAATGAGATATATTTTAAAATTTAATTTAACAAAATTATACTAATTAATATAAAAAAAACTATTTTGTAAAAATAATATGAGAACTATTTCAAAATCTAGTATGAAAAACTTCTCATGCACAATATGAGAAACTTTTCATACATATTTTTTTTAATTTTATAATTCTTAATTTTAAATGAAATGAGCAACTTATAAATAAAATAAATTTCAGTATAATTTTTTTTCCATGTATGAAAAATTCTTCATACGTGTTTTTTTTTATAATTTTTTCATTCTTATTTTTTTATGAAATCAACAACTTATAAATGAGAAATTTTTTAGATAAATTTTTTTTCATGTATGAAAAACTTCTCATACACAGTATAAAAACTTTTCACGCATATATATATATTTTTTAAAATTTTGTCATTCTTAATTTTAAATTAAATGAACAACTTATAATGTGAAATTTCTCGGTATAATTTTTTTCTATGTATGAAAAAAATTTTATACATATTTTTTAAAATTTTTTCATTCTTAATTTTACATGAAATGAGAAAATTATGAATGAGAAATTTCTCAATATATATATTTTTTCATATATGAAAAAATTTCATATACATATTTTTCTTAATTTTATCATTCTTAACTTTTTATGAAATGAGCAATTTATAAATGAGTAATTTATAAAACCATGTTTTACGAACGAGACCTTATTATGGGTAGATACTTTTTAAAGGGTCATATATTACAAATATTAATTTTAAAAAGAAAAAAACATTACAAGCCACTTATATTAAACATAACAGCATTATAATTAAGAGATTTTTTTCGAACTTCTATCTAACTCTTTAAGTTTATCATTGAGCTTAATATTATAAAATTTTAAGTAATTTCAAATTAACGAAACAAGTTTTAACAAAGTTATTTGACGCTTTATAATATGAGTATAAGAAGTTACTCATAATACGCATGTACATGAGAATATTTTTATATAATAATATATGAAAAATTTCTCATATTTTGAAATATGAGTATAAAAAGTTTCTCATACTACGTATGTATATGAAAATATTCTCATATAGTGATATATGAGAAACTTCTCATACATTTTGAAATCTAAGTATGAAAAATTTTACATTTTGAAATTTAAGTATGAGAAGTTTTTCATAACTTGTGTATTCATGAGAATATTTTCATGTAATGATAATATATGTATGAAAAAATTCTCATAGTATATGCGTGTATGAGAATATTTTCATCTTGTGATATATAAGAAGTTTTTTCATATCATGAGTGTGTATGAGAATATTCTTAAATAGTAATATGTGAGAAGTTTCTCATAGCGTGCGTGTATGAAAATGTTCTCATGTAGTGATACATGAAAAATTTTCTCATAGTATGTGTATATATAAGAATATTATCATGTAGTGATGTATAAAAAAATTTCTTATAATATGTGTGTATGAGAATATTCTTCTTATACATTTGAAATCTAAATGTGTATGAGAAGTTTTTCATAATTTATGTGTGTATGAGAATATTCTCATGTAATGATATATGCATGAGAAATTTTTCATAATATGTGTGTGCATGAAAATATTCTCATCTTATGATATATGA
The DNA here is from genome assembly GCA_032270985.1 of Heliamphora pulchella. Taxonomy (NCBI): domain Eukaryota; kingdom Viridiplantae; phylum Streptophyta; class Magnoliopsida; order Ericales; family Sarraceniaceae; genus Heliamphora; species Heliamphora pulchella. The sequence continues at coordinate 1,510 of JAULJZ010006096.1, read as the reverse complement.
GAAGTTTCTCATATCATGTGTGTGTGTATAAGAATATTTTCATGTAGTGATATATAAGAAGTTTCTCATAACATTTGCGTGTATGAGAATATTATCATGCATGTAGTGATACAAGAAAAAAATTTTCATAACATGTTGTACATGATAATATTGTTATGTAGTGATGTATGAGAAGTTTTCAATAATATGTGTGTATAAGAATATTCTTCTCATATATTTTGAATTCTGAGTACGTATGAGAAATTTTTCATAACTTGTGTGTGCATGAGAATATTTTCATGTAATGATATATACCTGAGAAGTTTTTCATAGTATGTGTATACATAAGAATATTCTCATCTTATGATATATGAGAAATTTTTTCATAACATGTGTATGTATAAAAATATTCTCATATAGTAATATATGAAAAATTTCTCATAATATGTGCGTGTATAAGAATATTCCCATCTTATGATATATGAGAAGTTGAGAATATTTTTATGTAGTGATATATGAAAAATTTCTCATACATTTGATGAATGAAAATGGAAAAATAATTTTTTTTGAATTAAAAAAAACCAACTTTTCACCTAATCAATGTATTTTAAAAAATAATTTGAAAGTTAATAAACTTCTTTTTAAATATTTTTTTTTGTTTTTTCGAACGTTCTAAATTTTTTAATTTTTAATTTTTTTTATAATAAAACAAATTTAAAAGTATAATTATTTTATTTAAAGTTAGAAAAAAATTTACTAAAGGCAAAAAAAACTCTTATAAAAATTTTAAAGTAACTTCTTTTTTTAAATAAGTAACAAAATTAAAATAAAAATTATTTTTTTTATATTTTGCTTTTATCTTTTAATTTTTAATAATATAAAAGATTTTGTTAGTAAGAAACAAAAGAAGTAAAAAGACTCAAAACACGTTTTAATTCATTTACATCCCAATTCACATGCCCATCTCATTCAGTCAATTTTTTCGGTTATTAATTTCGGAATGTCTAACACCTCTCTCTCAAAAATAGCTATTCATTAAGTTTGAGTTTCGATTTATTTAGGCCGAATTTTTTAATTGTAATATACTATTTAATCAAATTTAAGGTCAAAGGCGATGCAATGAGGGCCAGCACCGATTATGATACGCGTCAATTGACCCGAACACCCGATAATAACAAAACAAATCATGCATTTTCAGGCAAAGTATAAAAATTTTAGGGCCAAATATTCACCTGATCTTGAGCGAGTGCGGCAGCTTCATGGCTATCTCCGGTTAGCATAGCGGTTTTTATGCCCATTGACTTCAGCTCGTTAATTGCCTCATTGACTCCGGTTCGACAAGCGTCAGAGAGAGTAAAAAAACCGGCAGGTGCTGCTCCCAAGAATACATAACCCCTGGATTTTCCATCATTACTATCGCCTTCTAAGCTTGGAACTGAAAAGTTTAAGAAGCAAAAATGAGAAAAAAAAAAATTTTGTCAATATATATATATATATATATATATATGTGATATTACTTTCAACTCCTCTC
>JAULJZ010006085.1:0-16804 GCA_032270985.1 Heliamphora pulchella | reverse complement strand
AATCTCAACCATTGACGACTCAAAGTACTGTACATTATCTTAACACAATTAATCAATCACTTCGGGATTAAGAGTTCATGCAATACATGATAATATGGGATGTGGATCAATTCGTATAGTCAGTATAGAATCGATCATCCCGTTGATCCCGCTCAATACACTCCAAGTGTACTAACACATCAAGTTTGAACATCGAATTCACAAAACCTGAATTCGGTCCGTTCAACCTAGCCAAGACGAGCTACTATAACGATGTACTACAATCGTACCAATGGAATGTCCTGGTCCATTGCGATTGTGAGTCTTCCTGTATAATCTGTCAGAACCTTTGACCCGATCTTCCGTGCAGCACGCACCGAGCTAAATACTGGATAGAATATATGGACTATGCATTCATACATAATAAATATAAATATAAAATCATAAATGCAAAACCATCTCAAATTTTTTCTCATTAATATGCCAGGGATCCAAAATAAAATATATAAAAAGCATGACTTTTCAGTATACATTCCCAACACTGTCCCCTGCGACAGATTCGGTATGGAACTCTGAGCTTGCCTCAATTGTGGGTCCCGGTACTGCCTCAGCTGAGGGCAATCTGGCATACGATACCCAAGCTGCCCACATCGATAACATCTTACCTCCCTCTACTCTGGCCTCCCCAACAAAGCCACTGATGGTGCATGTGTAGAGAACTGCTGTGGTCCAAATGGATGAAAGCTAGGACCAGAAGACCTTTGCCTCTTACTGGAACGCCCACCTGTCTGCGCCTCTGTCCCACCCTGAGGTGTCCTGGCCTCCCTAGAAGCTCAAATCTCAATTATAGTGTTCTCCACCCTCGCTGCTACCTCCACAAGCTCTGTGAATACACGAAGTCCCATCACAACCACACGCTCCCTGATCGCCGGCCTCAAGCCCCGCTCAAACCTCATAGATCGTAACTCGTCTGTGCTCACCAACTCCGGTGAAAATCGAGACAAGCTCATAAACCTGGCCTCGTACTGCATGACGTCTAGCGCCCCTGGTTAAGAGTGTAGAACTCCTCCCGGTACAAGTCCCTCTTCGAAATCGGGAAGTATTTCTCCATAAACACTCTTGTAAAGGCTACCCATGTGACTCCCACAATGGTCCTGGTATATTTCCACCATGCGTGACGAGCACCCCTCAGCTGGAAGGTAGCAAAAGAAACCCATAACTCGTCCTCCTGAATCTGTAACGTGTCCAGGATCCGAGTCACTAACTCTAACCACTCTATCGCCACAATAGGATCAGGATCTCCCACAATGGTAGGCAGATCCATGCGCCTGAACTCCCGCATCGCTACTGTAGCCCTCGCCTCGGGTACTCCCTCTCTCTCTCTAACGGTATCACCTCTAGCCAACTGCTGGATAGAGCCCACCAGCACACGCAACAATTGCGTCGCATCCATCGGTCTCAGGGGAGCATTTGCATCCCCAGCATCAGGGATAGGAACATTCCCTTGGCCAATACCACGGCCACGGCCATGACCACGGCCTCTCCCTCTCTTCGCAGACATTGCGTCTATATGAAAAAGACAGAACGTGAGATGCAACATATAAGCATAAACCACATAAGCATTCTAACACATAAGAACATAGGTTCATGCTAAATAACCCCACATACCGAGGAGAACCAACAAGAATGACGTGTCAATCTGGATAACCTACTCAGATTTCTTACTAGAAATCACGTCAGCTAAACGCGTGTCTAACTTGGCTCCCAAGATTGTTAATCCAAACACCCAAAGACAAGACTATCACTCCTAAGATTCAACCCCCATGCTCACATATACACATCATTCACATATCTGACATGCTGACATGTTCATGTTATCAAAGCGTCTAAACATATGCAATCAAGCATACGTAATCAACCTTACACGGGATACACCCTCTTTCCATGGCTCTTAGGTATTCGAACCCAATGCTCTGATACCAATCTGTCACACCCCAAAATTCGGGTCACGTGAAACACCCACAAATAACCAAATATAACACCCAATTCGAGAATACACTCTTAAATAAAACATATATGCATTGTATATAATTTTCAAAAGGCTTACATTACACGGTTCTAACACCAAAAAAATATGTAATAACATATATAAAATGAAAAGAACAAAAAGGAAGACTACTGCTCTTCTACCTCTCCAGCCAACCCCGGATCAACCTACGTGATCGGTACCTGAAAAATATTTCAAATCCCACACCGTGAGCCAAAGCTCAGCAGATACAAGACAACACATGCAATATAAGCTAAACATGCTAAGAAAATGAGGTGCAATTTTAAACTCTCTTTCAAGTCTTTAAAATAATTTTTACATGCAAACAGGAAAGCGAGTATAGAAATCGTCTTTTGACTCACTCACAGGAGCCCTAAAAATAGTTGAAAAGGGTTTTTAGATCGCGATTCACACAACTCTTAAAAATAATTTGAAATTAGTTTTATTCTTTCCACAATGCAGTTCATGCAGTCCATGTACCCTCTCAGACTGAGAGACCTCAACTCCAATAGAACGCAGTACAGATGCGTATAATCGGTGCTCACAAGCCATAACCACAGTCCTAACACTGAGATAAAGATCCGTATACAAACACACATTTTTGGGATAAAACCGTATACTACGGGGTAAAATCATAGACCACGGGGTAAAATCGTAGACCACAGTGTAAAATCGTAAATTTTACCGTAAGCCACGGGATGAAATCGCCGACCACGAGATTATTTCACGAGATAAAATCGCATACCACGGGATAAGAACGTATACCACGGGATAAGACTGAACACTACAGGACAATACTGAATATTACGAGGTAACACCGAATCAACACATGCATAGTAAACCAGGGTTTAAATGCATAAGCCACGTACTATCACTATGTTACACAAACCACGTCACATGCTACACGCGCGACTCACACCGCATTTGCAACCCATGCAACATGTATCACATGCCTCCGTCCCTCATATTCCACATAACCATGCCTATAAAACTTCTGAGTTTTAAAGCATGCTACCACGATACACGTAACGATATCAAAATTATATAATTCACTTACATAATTCGTACATAAATAAACAGTTATAAATGCACATAACCATGTATAACAATATATCACGATACCACCCGTTAAAACATCACCCGAACGACCCGTCCACACACCGGGACAACCAACACCTAACCCGGAGGCCAACACCTGAACCTCCCACAGAACGATTCTCACCAAAACCCACCTTTAAACCGAACCACGGACCCAGACATCTCGCACGTAACCAACACGCACACAACCGTGCCACAACACTCAAAACTAACCATGTACGTCACACCCGAGGACGGCACCACAAAAACACCCGAGGCCGCGACACGACTCCCGAAACCACAACACGACCAACCAAAACCCAAAAAGGATCCAACGGTATTTCAGTCGATTAATCCCATAATCAATCAACTGAATATCATTGAACACTAATAGGAAACCAAAACCCAACCACAAAACACCCACACAAAACTGCCCAGGTCCAGTCGACTGGACCCTAAGCCCCAGTTGACTGGAAAGCACACTGGAAAGGCCCAAAAATGCCCAAACACACTATCCAATCGACTTACCCTCATGGTCCAGTCGACCGAACCCAAGAACCCAGGCTCCAGTCGACTGACCCTACGGTCCAGTCGATTGGGCTAAGGCGGAAACAGGTTATGAGCTACGGGTTTGGCTCTTCAAACCTTGAATCAACGCCTCCAAATACCCATCCAACACCCTCGGACATACACACACCTGAGCCTAACACCAAAACCACGAAAGAAACACCCGACACCCGATTCTATCCATCGAAATCGACTAAAACAGGTTTTAAATCCAAAAATTCAACTTGAAACAAACTTAGATTTACAGCAATCTAACTAGTAAAAAACACACACGATTATATGTAGCACCCTTATAAGACATGAGAGTCTAGAATCTTGGCTCGGTGAGTTAAAAACTCGACATCTCGAACCACGTGCAAAATCGAGTTTTGCCAGAATTAAATTTCGTCCGGATGAACGCGTAGCCCACCGTGCCAAGAGTTTGGATCTGCTGTTGGATCGACAAAAATCGAGCCCCGGGCCCTTGAGAAGTTAGAGAGAAGGCAAAGAGAAAATAAAAAAAAAACTTAGTGGAGAAGTTTTGAAAATATCTTTTGAAAATATCTAATTCTAGATATTTATAGGCCTCCAAAATAATTTTTTTTTTGAATTTTTGAAATTCGCACCACAACGTCCCACAGCCTCGGGAACCTGCCCCATATGCATATCTAACCCCGACCATGTATCAAAACACGTAAAAATATGCGCCAACAAAAGCACCCAATGCGCGTTAAAAAACAAAACGCCGAAAAAAAAATGGGTTAAGGTCTCACACGTCGATTTTAACGGCCATTTGCAGTTACGCGTAGGTGGCCATGAGATGAATCTAACTAAACTTACAGGGGTTGAAACATAGGTCCGAGGTGACGGGTGTGGTTGTCTAAAGGTAGTCCGAAAAACTATTTTATAACAAAATTTATAAAACAATAATTTTCTAGTTCGGTTTCGTCGAAGTAGTTTACTGGCGATTGGAGCCGTTTATTAGTGGTGTTAGGGCGTCAAAAAGGTGGTCCAGTGGGTATCGAGTGGTGGTGGTCGTGGGTGGTAGTCGTGGTCGTGGTCGTGGTGGTGCATGGCGGTGAATGGTTGGGTGCGTGTGTGAGGGTGGTGGCTATCGTGGGGTTCCATGGGGGGTTCTGGGGTGTGCCAGAGGCGCTAGTGGTGGTTGTTGGTGGCCTCTGATGGTTGTTCTAGAGAGACCCAAAGAGGAGAGAAGAGAGTGACGGGGAGAGAGAGAGAGAGAAACTGAGGGAGGGAGAGAGAAAGAGGGAGAGAGGTGGTCGGTGGCGGCGATTTTGAAAAAGTAAAATCAAAATAATTGGGGGCTTTTTATTTGATTTAGGCTAATTTAAAAATAATTATTTTTGAACTTAATATAAAGGTTTAATGATCTAGAAGTGATTCCTAATTTTTGAACAAAATTTAAGAGTCTTAGACTGAGCCTTTGCTAGCTTATGCCCAAGATCGACTAGTAAAAATCCAATGCCACCAAATTATAACTTTCATTTTAAATACTAAATAGCCTTGTGTCCGATCTTGTTCTCTTTTCTCATTCATAGTGATTTCAGGCAGACAAAATACCCATAATATGAAAATATCTATTATACAATATAAAATTTTTAATGTGACATATGTGTAGGTGTTAAAAATTTAACTATTGAAATAAAATAATTTTGGCCTTCCTCTCTCACGCTCTTCTTTGTAAAAAATTAAATAAAAAATATTATTTTTTATTATTTCTCCTTTTACTAATCCAAAGAAAAAATAATATAATTTTTACTTTTGTTATTTTTTATTTTTTTTACATCTATAAATTTTAAAAAACTAAAAATATTATATTTTTAATTGAGTACCTTAAAATCAACTAATTAATTAATTATTAAATTATTATTATTACTTTTTATTTTACTTTTAAATTTCTAAAATTTAATATCTATCCATTATATAATATAAAATTTTTGATGTGATATTTATATTTGTGTCGAAAATATAATCACTGAAATAAAACATTCTTACATTTCATTTTATTCTCACTCCTCCCTCATATGCTTCTTTGTAAAAAAGTAAATAAAAATATATTAGTTTTTATTACTTTCTCTTTTACTATTTCAATGAAAAAATAATATAGTTTTTACTTTTGTTATTTTTTTATCTTTTACATCTATAAATTAATAAACTAATAAAATTATATTTTTAATTGAGTGCCTTAAAATTGACTAATTAACTAATTATTAAATTATTGATATTACTTTTTTGTTTCACTCTTAAATTTATACAATTGAATAACCAACTCTAGATTTTTAACTTTTATATATATGGTAGTCTAATGGTGGACAAAGCCTGAAGCAATTAACGATTTTGATTATATTTTATTAAAAAAATAGTTCATGCATTTCGAATGGAATAAAAAAGTGATTTATATAGTTATGTAATCACAACAAAGTATGAATTTTCTTTTTCTAGTAATGGTGTTTGAATTTTTCTCAGTACTCTTGGTATTTTCGTTTATTGTTTCGTTTAATAATTTTTTTTTCTTCTTTCTACTATTTTTTTATATGAATTATTTTTTGAAAACTAAATTTTAAAATTAAGTATTAAAATACATAAACGATGATAAAAAAATGGTAAAAATATTTTTAAACACGAGTTATCTCTAGTTTTACATATAGTAGTCAATGTTCGATAGTGAGCCAATGTTGCATACTCAAAGCCGTGAGTGGCGAGTCAATTCAAGCTAAAATTTATATAATAAGATAGAAATTTTGATGTGATATTTGCATGAGTATTAAAAATCTAAAAATTAAAATCAAATAATACTGGCCTTCTATTCTGTTTCCTCCCATCTCTAATGTTCTTCTATGTAGAAAACTAAAATAATATTTATTGATATTACTTTTTCTTTTGCTAATGCAATAAAAAATAATTTAGCTAATGCAATAAAAAATAATTTAGCTATTATTTTTATTACTATTTTTACTTTTATAAATTAACAAACTAATAAAGTCATATTTTTAATTGAGTGTCTTAAAATTGGCTAATTGACTAATTTTTAATTATTAATTTTATTTTTTTTTATAATATTAAATTACTAAAATTACATCCATATAGTAAGTTAGCACACTTAGATATGACTTTTAAGTGGTAATCTAATTATGGGGAGAGCTTGATATAATCAACAACTTAGATTGTATTCTTATTCGATGGTAAGCTCATGTATTTTGGGTTGAAGAAGGAAATAATTTTTGTAGTTATATAATCACAACGTAGCATGCATTTCTTTTTTTTAATGGTAATGTTTGAATTTTTTTCGGTGGTTTTAGTATTTTTGTTTGATGTTTTTTTTAATTATTTTTTTTTTATTAATATTGAAGTTGATTGAGGTTGGGTTTCTTTTTATTTTTTTCATATAAGTTATTTTTTTTACAAAATAAAGTTTGAAATTATTTTTTAAAATACATGAGTAATTTTTTTAAAAAATGATAATAGTGTCTTTAGATATATATGGATTATCTCTAAAGTTTAAAAATAATTATTGAAATGTATAAATAATTTTATAAAGGATAGTGAGAGTGCCGTTAAAAACAGACTATTCCTATTATCAAACATGGCTGGTGAAAGTTGAAAAGTGAGAGGTTTTCTTCTTCTTCTTTTTTTTTTTTTTTTTTTTCTTTGGGGAGTTTATACGACATGTTCACACACCACTTTTAAAAAAAAACAAGGCTTGTAGAAAAAGCAAAAAACTGAATGTGTTTGGCTCTAAAGTTTTCAAACTATTTTTTTTTAATTAGAAAAACGGCTGACAAAATCGGACTCGAAATGATAATTTCCATTCCCAAGACACTACCCTACCTATTAATAGAATAACTAATTTTGTTATACAAAAGACTAGTAACGAAAGGCTTATGAAAATGACTTTTTTAATTTCTAATAATTATTTACTATTTTTAGAAAACACTTTATTTTATTTGTTTTTTATTTGTATAAAAATAGAAATAGGATATTGTGGAAATAATATTTGTAATATAAAAATAGATGATTTTTTTTAAACGATATTGAAAACTGTGTAATGCTCACTCTCAAATTTTTTATTTGGATAGAAGTAATATCATTTATTTTGTCTCTTCTTATGGGAATAAGACTACTAAGGCGTTGGTGTCCACCTTATTTGAGTTGCCACAATTATATAAGAAATTTAATATGATTAAATTAAAATTAAAATTTATTAAAAAAAAATAAAAAGAAAGAAAAAAATTATTTATCCAGTAGGTTTTTAAAATCCTATTAGAAACAAATTTTTTAGAATCTTACTTCACTTGCATATAGCTTTAAAATAGTCCATCTCCTATGGGCACGCTTGTTTTGAGGTATACAAATATGAAATTGAATGTATCTCATGTTTAGTTACAACAAATAAATTTAAATATACTATTCAGGATGAATTGTGAAATCCATAAATATGGAATAATTCCATCCTAGGAAGAAGGGTGGAATTGACAATCCAAAATTAAAAATTAATATCAAATGTCAATTAATAGTATTTTATTTATTATTTTATTATTATTTCTTATAAAATAATAATTATTTTTTTAGAAAACAATATTACTTAAAAGGAAAAAGAACGTATTCATTATTTTTTTAGTTTAGAAAAATATTTTATTATTAATTTATTATTCATAAAAATAGTCTATTTTTTATTTAGAAAAATTGTTTTATTTATTTATTTTAATTAGGTTAGGTATTATTGTTTGGCCATTACTGGACGAGTTCTTTTTTTTTTTTTTCTTTTTTCTGTTAGTTAGATTTGCAATTAGTAATTAGTAATTTTTAAATTTAAAAGAGACGTGATTTTTTTTTTCTTCTGTTGATGAGATTTGTAATAGCAGCCAGCACTCAGTAGGGCGTGCATTACACAGGAAAATAAATTTTAATTAGATTAGGTATTATTGTCATTTGGCCATAAAGTTTATTTTTTATTTTGACATGTCTTGTAAAATAATCAAACATAAAAATAAATAATATAAAAAATTAATAATATATTAAATATATTATTCTATAATTATTAATAAAAAAATATTAAATACCCCGTAATCCTTTACTCCAAATCAAACAATGGATTCAGATCATTAAAATGGCCGATCAATCCTAAGGGGTTCGGTGGCAGTATATTAGTATCAGAGAATTAATTTTCCCTATCAGAGAATTGAAGCAGCCCAACAGTCCACGTACGGCGCGGTCCGGGATAATATTTTTAGAAAAAACAGCCCACTTTTGTGCATCGGTAGAAAGTCAAACAAAATCCGACCATTATAAAATTTTGAAGTTATGCTCTCGGCGTTTGATTCTTATGAATCAACGATATCGATTACAATTGGTGAAATTTAACATTGATTTAATTTTTTTGTCAAAATCCATTTTACGGTAACGAATATTCAATATTTTGTTATTCTGAAAATATTATTTTTGATATTATTATTTTTTGTGTATGCTTAGAGAGTTAAATCTGTAAACTCATTATTTTGACTTAATAAAGATTTAAGATCGAACTTTAGTCTCGCAATTTTTTTTCTAAAGGATTTTTCCCATAAAAATTGGTATGCAGTTTATTTGTTTAATTATTATTTTTATTCTTCTATTGTTGATTATAATTTAATTAAGCACAAAAGGAGAAAAAATATTTATTCCACTATAAGCTATTTTAATTTAATTTTTTTCCCATCGTAAAGCCATCTCCAATGATAAGTTTAAAATACAAATTAGTTTTGACGTATGAACAGTTAGCGAATTTTATTATTTTTGTTGTCTCTAATGATATAACTAAGCTAAGTTTCAAATCTTGTGAGTTTTAACTTTTGCTAACTAAGTTGCTAATCATAACAAATACAGTAGTAATCTAACTCCTCTTACTTTTTTGTAATGATTCAAGTAAATTATTGACTCAATAACTTAAATAAAGAATTTGACAGCACAATTTAAAATTTTTAAAATTAAATTATTAGTAATAACTCGAAAGTTCTTTTGTATACCAAATTTAATTTTTATCTTCTGTTGATATAGAGTGTGATATCACACTTTTGCACACCCAAAGACATTGGTTCCTAAATGCAACTATTAGTTTGCTAAATAAATTTATTATTTGCATTATATACTTGTACTTGGTGCACATAAACATATATATTGAGTGTACCAAACAATAAAATGAGTACTTTTAGAAGTTACCCAAATACATTTCTAATTTTTGTTTAAAAAAAAGGTTTTCAAAAAGAGAAAATAAAATATAGCAAAAATAGAGAGATTCTACTAAAAAAAGAAAAAATTGTTTATTGTACTTGTGTATAAAGGTTAAATATATTAGGGTATTTAAGAATGTTATTACTAATAATTTATAAATTATAACTTATAATAAAAATTGTGGGTGTTTAGTAAAAATTATAATTTGTAATTGAAATAAAAAAAATAATTAAAAAATATAATAAAAATTATTAATATTTAAAAAATATTTATAACTTATAATTAAAATTAATAGTAAAAACTTCACCAAATACCCTAATTATTAAACCAACAACAATTTAACACATAAAATTAAGATTTTTTGTTTTATACTTTTTACCTATAACACACCTCAACACCCAAATTTAACATATGTCATTCAAGATAGCCTAATAAATTGGCCTTCAAAAGTTTGAGTTTTCAGTTTCTAATGAGTATTTCAAAACTGTCAGACGGCGGAGGGGATAAGCTTGATTTGATTGATCGAAGCTTGGAAAAGAAAAAAAAAAAAAACTTAAAAAACTGGGCCTTTTGATTTGGTAGGGCTGAAAAACTTTTCCCAAGTTGCAACAATTAAGCTTTGATTAAGTTATTTTTTTAAATGTTTAAACAAAAAAAAACTTGTTTAAATTAAAGTATGTCCTTTAATAAATAAGTTTTTAAGCTAATTTTGTTTAGAGTTGATTGATGAGATAAAAAATTATTTTTTTATTTTTTATTTAAATTAAATATTATTATCTTTTTATATAATTGATTATAAAAATTATATATAGTTAACATTAATAGTAAATAAATTATAAAGTAATAATATTATTATGTTTTTAGTAAAATTTTAAATAGACTACCTTAAAAAAACTATTTATTTGATTTAGAGCCTATGGACAACCCCAAACATTCCAAATTTTTAGCTTAAAATGTTAAAAAAATTAATATAATCCTACAAAAAAAACTAAAATGTTAAATCAAAGTAGTAACCCTTATAATTAATATTGTATTAAAACACCCATCTTACTTTAAAAGGAATTAATATCCATAAGTAGATTATTACCGATGTCAATTATATATAATCATTATAATTAATTATATATACAAAAGAAAAATATTGTCTAATTTGAATAAATAACAAAAAACTTAATTTTTATCCAAACGATCAACATTAAAAAAATCAACTTAAAAGTTAATTTATCATTCAACTTATTTTAAAATTAATTTAACTTTTTATCAAACAATGCAAAAAAATTTTTTTTTAAAGTTAGTTGCTAATTAAAGGCCCCGTTTGGTGAATTTTTTTATTGACTTATTTGTTTATTTTACTTATAAACTTACTTATTTAGATTATTTGCTTATTTTTTTTATTTATTTTTATCTTTTTAAATTTTTTTTTATTTTGATTAAAAATTTTTATTTTTTCGAATCATCTCAATTAGAATAGTTTAAAAAGTATAAAAAATTGACTAAATAATAAAATATATTTATCGAAGGTAAAAAAATCAACTTAGTCAAACTAACTTATAAGCAAATAGGCAAGTTTAGCCATACGAGGCCAAATTCTTATTTTTTAACTTTTGGATTATTTTTTTTTAACCGAAAGGGCAATATTAGCTTTGTGTTGTTTTTCCTTTTGAACTAGAAAAGAAAAGTCAGCTTTAATGGTGAAGCCAAACGAGTCCCTTAGTTAAGGGAAAAGGGGAAATTGGCAGGATCCGGAAAACATGCTGTACTTTCTGAGAGAACACTGACGAGCCAAACTTTTAAAACTTCCATGTGGAAACCACGTGGGAGATGTTTTTCTTTTGTTTATCTTTTATTTTTTTTTAGCTTGTCAAAACCAAAAAACAGTGCCTATAATTTTTCTTCTAGTTGGACCCACCTGCCTTCCCAGCATCACATTTCATTTGCTATAAATGGGGTTTCGAATTAAGCGTACGATTGGCTTAATTGTTTTTTAAAATATTTTGCAATTTTTTTAAAAAATCCATTAGTTTGGTTTTAGCTTGCTTTTTTATATTTTTTATATTTACTTTTTTTATATATAAAAAAGTTAAAAGGTTATCAAACTTAGAAAAAAATTAATCTAAATACAAGCTATAACACTGAGAAAAAAAATTAAAATTTTATTTATAATATTTAATCTGATAAAAAATAATGTTCTTAATAAAACAGTTTTTGCTAAAAATAATTTTATGAAAAGGTTTTTTAATGTTAGATTGTGACTCTAAAATTAATACTAATAGTGACAGTGGTATTATTGATATGAGTGACAATGCTAGAATATAAATGGTAATAAGCGGTAGTGGTACATTTCAAATATTTGAAATATTTTTTTATTATAAAAGTATTAGATTGGAATATTTTAAAATTATATAATTTTGTCTTATTAAGATTTTTTAAAATATTTAGGGTAAATTATAGTTACATTTTTTCTAACGTTTAAGTTTGTTTCAAGGACTTCTCATGAGTTTTCTGTAATGACACTGTCCTTCTTTTTGTTTCACTTTTATATTTTATTTATACCTTTCGTCAAATAACTGTTAAAAAAATTAACAAAAGTTGCTAACATCAACAATTATTTCACATTCAATTTCAATTTTACCTTTATTTATACAATTAATTTACTATATACCAAGAAAGATAAAAAACACAACAAATTTCTTTTTCTTACTCTAATTTTCTCAGCAATCAAACAACATAAAAATAACAAAATTGATCAAGAATTTAAGAGAATCACAAATCACTTAAGATCTTCGAATCTCAGTTCCTCGTCGACAATTTTCTTTTTCTTTTCTCCACCAAGAAAAACCCAGCCAAAGACACAAAAGAAAAAGTATGGTCTACTTGGCTGATCGGCGCGTAGCAGAGCTTCACCTTCACGGTCTTGTGCAACTCATCTGTTCCTCTAAGGAGACTCTGGTTCAGGCTCCAGCTTACCATTATGGTGTCTTCTCCAGATTTCAGAACTCTAGGCATGAGAAGATCACCTAATTAAAAATTGATCAACACTCACTCTCTCTCTCTCTCTCTCTCTCTCTCTCCTATTTCGATCTAATAACCAGAGCGAAATTATGTAGAGAGACCCGATTAATCTTAGAAGAGGGTGAATAGGTTAATCCTTAGACAATTTAAAATGAAAAAAATTATTTTGCATTAAAAAATAAATAACCAACATCTATAAGAAAAAAACACAATATATAATGTGAAAATCCTTGGATAGACCCCAAGATGAAAATCACGACACTAATACACAAAATACTTTTCACTATGAATAAAAAAGGTACAAGCTAGAAAAATAAAATTAAAAAATAAATAACCAACATCCATAAGAAAAAAACACAATATATAATGTGAAAATCCTTGGGTAGACCCCAAGATGAAAATCACGACACTAATACAAAAAATACTTTTCACTATGAATAAAAAAGGTACAAGCTAGAAAAATAAAAGAATTACACCTGTTACCCAACGACGACCTAACTTCTTTGCTTGAGATGGCTCCATGAGCTCTTTTGTGATTCCTCATATCCAAGTCGCTTTAGCTTCCCGATCTAAGTAATCCAATGGCTAATATTTGATCTAGACAAGTTTTAAGTGATGATGAATGA
Source organism: Heliamphora pulchella (assembly GCA_032270985.1). Lineage (NCBI taxonomy): Eukaryota > Viridiplantae > Streptophyta > Magnoliopsida > Ericales > Sarraceniaceae > Heliamphora > Heliamphora pulchella. The sequence continues at coordinate 3,289 of JAULJZ010006085.1, read as the reverse complement.
CCAAAAGTGTAGAAAGAATAATATGTAAGTGAATAACACAATTTAGATTATGAATACACTTTCAATGAGATGAAATGCACCTAAATTGCTACAAGAGAGTAGATAAATGACAAGATGGATGAAAGTCAAAGGCATCAAATTTATCAATCAAAACTCTCAAAATTCTTTTTGATAACCCTAAAATGAGAAAAGGTTAAAGCTTATATACTACTAGGGTTCAAGACAAAAAGGTGGCAAAAAACTAACTCAAGGCGCTCAAGCACCTTGCGAGCTTGTGCAAGCCCATGAGTGCTCGTGCGCGCCGCAGACCCCTAACAAGCACCATAATGGTGTTTTGACCTAGGTCGATCCATGAGCGCTCGAACGCTGCTCAAGCGTAGCTCAAGCACAAGATGAGGAGCACGAGTGCACATCAAGTGCATGGCGAGCGCTCAAGGGCGCTCAAGTGCACCAAAGGCGCTTAACGAGTGCACCCTACTAAGCTGCAAAAGGAAACACCAACAAGGGCTTAGCGCTCGAGCGCCTATCGAATGCCTAATGAGCGCCAAGCCAACGCTCGAGCGCCTAAAGGGCGCATGGTGAACGAAGTCCACTGGAGAAACAAGGGGCAAGCCTAAGGGGTCCAGTGCTTGAGCGCCTACAGGCCGCCTAAGGAGCGCTAACCCAGCGCTTGAGTGCTTAGAGGGTGCTCGCGAGCGAAGCCTACTGAAAGGCATATCACAAAGCCAGCGCTTGAGCGTGGCAAGCGCCCAACGAGCGCCAAGGCACTGCTCAATCGCCTCTCGAGTGCTCAGAAGAAAACGTCTAAAAGGATGCAAAAAGAGGGGTCATGCACCAAGATGATGAAAATACAAAGCGTCCAAGCCCAACTTTAAACAACAATCGACCAATAAAAAGAAATACAAAATATAGACACTTAGTAGTTTTGTCTAGACACCCAAAAATTGTCAATTACATTTACAATCTCCCCCTTAGCATTTCTAGGATAAAACCCCCAAACTAACAAAACAATACAGGGAAATAAAAGGAAAGACATCGTAAACTATCTTTAAAGATGACAGGCTAGACATGATGAGAAGGACGCTTTCAAACCTAATACACATGATGTTAGATACTGAAGAGAAACAAATGCTCATGTATATAAATAGATAAATGAACAGAAGTCATTTGACAAAAGAATAGCATATATTCATTTCATTTTGCATAATCATGGCATTTGAATCCATACGATGATAATAACAAAATTTTGTACAACGAAAGCTATACCAGAAAGATACATCATATGTATACATCAAAAGATATATGAAATTCAAACCAAAAAAGATACAACATGTGTAGATACCCTGATGCCAAAAAACCCCAAAAAGAAAACATGAGAAAACAAAGCTAAACTAAGCTAAGCTAAACTAACTAAGCAAGAAATTGCGTCACCCCTTTTTGGGCCTAGAAGACCAAAAGGGCTAAGAGCTCGAAGGACCACCATCGTCGTCATCATCTCGTGCCGGACTCGAATAATCGTCCTCCATGCACCGATGGAGACGCTACACTTGAATCTGGAGAGAAGCGGCATGAGAACCAAGGTTGGTCATCCGATGCTGTAGAAGATCCTGACCTGAAGCAAACTGGCTGTGCAGGAGCTCCTGGCTGGAGTAGAGATCTCAAATACTAGCATCAGGAGAGTCAAATCGGGGATTAAACCGTTGAAGATGGCTTAAAATGGTGATGTAAGCATCTCCACCAGCAGAGGGTCCCGAGGATGAAGAGGGACCAGAAGGGACAGGGAACGACGACGAAGGAATAGGAGGAGGATCAAGAACAGCCGGAGCAAGAGCCAGAGCCAGAGCCAGAGCCGGAGCAGAAGAGAGAAGATACAAGGGAAGACAGGCTGAATCGGTGAAAACTCAGGATCCTGACAAAGATGAACAGGAAGAATGTCGGGATCCACTGAGATATGAGCATTGCTCAAGTTCTCAGATTGAGCATAGAAGTCACCTTTTGAAAAAACTGAAGGCTCGAATGGATAGGTAGGAATGGAACGGGCATTGTAGAGGTGGGTAATGAGAGAGTAGAAAAGAAGACCAACAGTGTCCTGAGGCTAGTGAGCATAGTTGGCAATCTAAAATAAGATACGCCAAAAAAGGTCATAAGGGAAGCCACACCCAATGGCGTACAGAAGCTCAGCCCGAAAGGGCGGGATGTCGAAGGTATGGTCGGTAGGGTCGATAATGAAGGCAATAATTTTGTTTAGGGCGCGATAGGGAGGAGTGAGGTGAGCCTATTTGAGGGTTAGTTTATAGCAATGAGTGCCACCGGTGAGCTCTCGGGTGATCTCACAGCGGATCAGAGCCACCGTCTTACCAAAAGGAAATTAGGGATCCAGAACGAACGGAGCCCTCAAAAGGGTCGCGATATCCTCAGCAGTAAGGATAAACTGATGACCCTTAATCTAAGAGGTGAGATAATGGGTGTCAAAGGAAATATCAAAGGTGTTTGTGTAAAATTCTCGAACCATCTCAGGAAAGATAACCCCGTGGCCTTGGCATTCCCCGTTCCAGCCACACACGGTGAACTGGGCAGCGAGACCGTTATCCACGAAGGTGTGGATATGCACGGTCCACTCAACCAGGACACCCCGATTGGCTAGAGCAGCATACTGCTTCTTAGCCCAGGTGGAGATAAATGGGTTGTACCCAAGACAGCTCAGGCATTTTCACCCCCGGGACTTAGTCCTAAAAGGCTCGCCGGCCATGAAGAAAATAACCCCACAACATGACAAGAAAAAGCAACAAAAAAGAAAAACAAAGGAAAAAGAAGATAGAGAAAGAAAAGAAGAAAATGAGAGAGAAGAAGGAATACCTATGAAAGAGTCGACGAGCAGCTAAGAAGACGGAGGGTCGCCAGAAAAGCCGTTGGAAAAACTGAGGGAAGCCTGAGAAGGTTTAAGAGGGAGAAAGAGAAAGGGAAAAGTGTGAGCAGGAGAGGGGCCCACACCTTTAAAAAGACCCTGGGCAATGGCGCGTAAGTGCTCCACGAGCGCGTATTAGCGCCTGGGCACTTGAGCGCTTAGCGAGCGCATGGCGCATTGGCGCTTGAGCACTAAGCGAGCACCCAACAAGTGCCCAAGAGCACTCGAGCACTCTGCGAGCACCTAAGAGCGCATGCCACTATCCAAACAACTCCCCCTCAGACAACACCCCGTACCCAAAAAAAAGCAGGCAGGCATACAATCAGGCACAAGTTCATAAGAAAAAAAGATATATATATATATATATATATATATATATATATA
>JAULJZ010006084.1:0-39802 GCA_032270985.1 Heliamphora pulchella | reverse complement strand
AACGTCCGTTACAGACCGATACACGATCGTTACCCGTTACGGAACAGTCGTAACGGCCGTTACGCTGGGGATTCTCTGTGCAACCATTTTTTAACAGCGTAACGGGATCGGCTTTCCAATATTCCATTACGTAACGGCCGATCCGTTACGTAACGGCGGTTATTTAGAACCTTGGCGCTGATGTGCTGTTGTGGTAGAAAAATATCAAGACTAATTTATCGCCCCTCTCATTTTGGCAATTTTATGTTACTAAAAGATGGCTTTTAGCCATGGTATTGATCTTTAAATACCTTGTAGTTATCAAAGTTAATTTTACTACACCGTCAAAAGAGTAAAATTATTACATGCTCAATTGTATCGAACTCATGAATGTAATATCTTCTTGTAAAAATTTGAGTGTTTTAAACATGTCATTTGCCATGCATATTGTGTGTCTTCTAATGTTGTACTGCTCAATAGATTAATTATAGCGTTGCCATCAATAGATTAATTATAGCATCTAATTTGAGTAATAAATTGTTTAGGCAGTAATACAAAAATTTATTTTTCTTAAAACTTACAAGTGGTTCCGCATATGGAAGCAACAATTATGGTGGCTTTGGGTCAATGCTCTTGTTTGGAAAACTTCTTCAAATAGGTGGAATGCAACATTCAAGCCTACCACACTTTAACACAAGAATAACCATATGCCAGGTTTCATCACAAAAGATGTTTAACTTTTTATGGTGAGATGATGTGCAAAAACTACACTCATTTTTAAAAATATTTATTTTTATTGAACCATTATTTCTCTTTCACATTGATAGGAGGTCTTCCCCTTTTATAAGGAATGTGAGTGTATTCATGTTCTTTCTGGTTAGACCAATTGGCTTTTAGATGGTGTTTATTGGAGAATATAATGGTAAAACATAATAGTTGAAATTTTGATCTTAATATATACCTCTCATTTATCAAGCATAAATAATTATGCACATGGAATAAATACTACAGATTGGAACAAAACATAACGTGGTCGATGGCATGATGCAGGAAGCACGTAAACGTGTAAATAATTAACTTCAACTGTATAACTGGATACATATGCTTTCTAATATTTGGTGTGCTTTTCTAAGATTTTCATCTCATATGAGTGCAATATAATATTTAAACGATAGTGATTCTTCACCATTGTCTTTTTCTTAAATTAGTTGAGAAATTCATATACACACATCTATCTATATCAATCACTATAAACAATGGTCGATTTGAAATAAAAGAAAAGATAATTATCTCTGATTCATCGAACAAGTTGCTAAAACTCTAAAACCCAAATAACTTTACCGTATCAGTACCATTGTTGATTTGAGTCGGTGGTTTATTATCGGCATGAAATCAAGATGTTCGGAGTATAAGTATTACCATTGAGTCTTTGAGCTAAATAAGCTATACAAAGTTGTGGAGTTTGTTTGTTTTTCTTTTAAAAAAACTCAATTGATTTCCCACAGCTGGCGCTAAACTGTTGATGCATTTTTCTGCACCAATTAGATGAAGATTGATAGTTCTACGTGAGATCTTGTGATGGTGGTTGCTCACCATCTCCAGCAGCCGAGTATCTACAAAAAAGACATTTGGGGTCACCGGATGGTGCCGACCAACGCCTCTCCTATACTTAAGTTAGAATATAATTCAGAAGAATATAATTATAGAGAGAATATCAATATATGATTTTTTTATACTCCCTTATAGATGAGCTCTTTATATAGGAAAAGATAAGGCTGATATTTCATATGACTCTCCCTTCATTTTAGTCAACCAAGATAATTATAGGCGTGGTTCTGGGCACTCTATACATGATTCTCATTATCATTTTAGGCATGATTTAAGTAATGAGATTTTAAGCAATATTATTGAGTTGGCATACCCGATTACTCGGCCAGACCATTTAAGTTATACTAAGCTCGATCTGTTTGGTTTACGTATGGTATGCTTAGCTCAACCACTCGGCTTGACCATTTATGTTATATTGTTGTTAGTTATTCTTGTCATAGAAATATATCCATATTAGTATATACTATATATTGGCCCCGTTTGGGTAAATTGCTTAATTTGCTTATTTAGCCTCCAATAAACAAACATGTTTTGGCAAACAAATAAGTAAATTTCACCAAGTGGAAGGTTGCTTATTTTCTTGTCTCCAGCCAAAAAGTACTCTTTTGTGAAAAGATCAAATTACCCAAACAACAATTAACCCCATTTATGTGATCCAATGGTAACGTGGGCATTAATGCAATTTTACAAATATAAGTAAATAAGCCAATAAGTAAATTTCCTCCCAAACGAATGTATATCATATTTAAGCCACTTAAAAGCCAATTATTCTAAACAAATTTGCTTATTTATATTTTTGCTTATTTCACAAAAAGCAAAAAAGCAAAAAAACAGTTTATCCAAACAGGGCCAATTATATCTTTGTCTGATACATTGAAGCCAAAGGAACAACGATTCTATAATCTAAGCTAAAGGGAAAGAAAAAAAAACAATTTATTTCCTCTTTCGCTTGGCATTCAAGATCACATCATATCTATCAAAATCTGGTTCAATATGTGGGAATTGAGATATCGTTTACAACATTAAAGAACTACTAGGGAAGCTTATATTGTCGCTCCTCTATGGAAAGTGAAACTTAAGTAAATTCAATTCAAGGTTAAAATCTTAATTTTATGTTCAACTTCAGTCTACATGTATGCACAAAAGCAACAACTTAAAGGAATGAGAATATGATATTTTAGTTACTTGAGCGAACTACAAAAAAAGGTACATGATGATTGGAATAACAGTTCCAGTGAATCCACAGCAAAACATCCACATACTGCTGCATATTTTGTAGCCAATCCAAGAATGCCAAGAATCACAAATATCTCCGTGTAGTAATTTTATATTTAGTAGGTAAAGAAAACTCCCAAACCAATAAAGCCTAAAGCACTCTACATCAAACTAATAAGGATCATTATGAATTTACAAAACTAACGAGGTTATACAAAGAGGGCAAGGTACCCCACACTACGACAATTATCTGGACGAAATGTACAAAATCACACTTCTCAACTTGCACACCAACATCCTTGCACCATCAAATGACCTCCTAATGCGATCCAACTAGATCAGCCACATCAACACAACGTAGCAAGAAGTCACACCTTTATTTTATATTTCCCACCATACCACCCTTACAAATTACCAAGACATTGAAATGTTATTCAAAAGCTCGTCGAACTTTAAAACAATTTAAAGATTACCAACCAAACTGGATTGGTGCCCAACTCTTTTTCTCTAAGACCTAAGTGACCCCATCATGAGAACAAACCCTTATAGCTCCTTACTAACCTCTCAATAAATAAGCACATGGGATATTGATTTTGCATCTCTCTTACAAATATAACACCAACTAGTCACGATTTGTCAACCCCTAATTAAGCTGTTAATAGTGAGAAATCTTGTTCTTTGTCGGTCTAAACAAAAAAGGCCACTTTCAATGGTGCTCCTACCTTCTAAATGCCTCTCCACGAGAAATTAGACTTCCTACATTCCATCAAACTCTCATAAGAAAACTTATACATCAAACTTCCCATTATGAGAAGTCTCCCACCAAATTGAGTCATCTCCATCCCCTTAAAAGAGGAAGTTCAATGCTCATGGTTTTATTGTATTTTAGCACTACAAAATCGGAGGTTACATGTTATGCTTGCCATTTCGAACTTTGGAGTCACCCTCTTCTTTTTATTGTTAGGGTTGTCTACTAAAAATCATAATTTTTTATTTTAGTATTTAATTTTATTTTTTAATAAAATTAATTTTTTCATTTTATGAGAATCTTAATAAGCAATGCATGCATTTCATTATTTATTTGATATTGTGTATGAATGTTTTTTATTCTACATAGTATTTAATCAGTATCTAGAGTTCGGTTTGCATACAGAAGGCCAAATTAAAGATTCTTGTGGAATATAAATTTTTAGTTTACAGTTTAAATAGAATTGGACAAACCATCAGTATGACTGTAGCACAGAGTTTTAGTAAACCTGTATTGGTTATATGGAATAGATAATAGCGTCTTTTATTGTTCTGACTTGCTGTGCTAATACATTTTGTGTATATTGAACAGGACCACGTTGGGATAATTAATTTTACACTGATTATATAAATTAATTCACACCCCATGGTTATTATGAGTGCTTATGTTTTTAATCCCGAAATAATTAATTATTTGCGTATATTTAATATTCTTTATTTTGATTAATTGAAGGATGCAATCTTTTATGGGTCTATAGTCCCGATAAATTGGATAATGATATTAATTATATGATGAATATTAATTATTGACGGAATCTACGTCCTGAAAGATCAGAATTGACGATACCCCCTTAAGAAAGCTTATAAGTTTTGACTGAGTCAAACCCTACAGGTGGATTTAATTATCTAGCAGTCAAATAAGTTAAACGGAAGAGTTTAAGAAATTTTCAAAGAAGTCGATTAAATATAATTATCAACAATTTAATTTAATTTAATCGACGAGTATCTGTAATCTTAACGTGGGGAGAATAATTAAGCATTTAATAACAGGAGTTCGAATACTACGATTTTGAAAATTAGGCTGCGAGTGCAATTATAATTCTTTAGTAAAATGAATTATAATTTATATTTTAATGAAATTGCTTCTGAGTTGAGGTAGGATTTCATAATTATATAGGAAGTTCATGTCTTATTTACTTCACACATCTTATTTTTCAAATAACGTTTTAGGGTTTTCACGTCTTATGAATCCAAATAATAGGCAACAGGACAAGTTTTAAAAAACACAATAGATCAAAACTCACACTTTGTTCGTGTTTAACATTCGAGAATACAACAGAAGGCTTGTGTCGAAGATTTAACTAGAAGTCAAAAATCGCGATAGATCGTTGACTGAAAGTTGTTGCAGCAATCGAAATCATCCGACCAGACTTCAAAATGTATAATCCTAAAACTAATTTTAAGAGTATTATCAGATTTTATTTTGATTGTTTGATATCAAAAGTTTTAATCTAGAGTCAGTTTTAGCGTTTACCCGTGCAGTTATTTTTTGACTAAAATCATAGAAATATTCTAAGAATATTGGCAGTTTGCCTCAAAAATTGGTATAAGAACCGTCTTTGATTATGGAGAATTTTATTATGAGGTCAGGTAAATTTGAATTGTGCCAACTCGATTTTGGAGGTAATTTAATCCCGACTTTTAATAGTCATTATTTATTTTTGCATATTTGATTGCATGATTTAAATGATGATAATGATTATTATTTTTTTTAACCACTAAAATTGATCGTGGTAGATTAATTATAAACTTTTTAGAGGTATAGAATCAATGTAAAAAAATATTTTTTTAATTTTTAATTTTTTTTTAATTTTATATAATCGAAAAAAAATCAAAGGCCGAAGAACAGACGGAAAAAAAAAAATCAAAATTTCCACATAGTCAGCCGCGCACATGCTGGGGTTTGGGAATTAATTATCAAGCCTTGGAATTCGTGATTATAATTATGATAACCCACGTGTATGTTTTTTCCAAGGTTCGTCTTGTAATGCATTCGGTCCAAGCCTTGGAATTCGTGACTATGTTTTTTCCACATAGTCAGCCGCGCACATGCTGGGGTTTGGGAATTAATTATCAAGCCTTAGAATTGTGTTGTTTACTGCCACGTGGTCATCATATTGGATTATTGTTTTGCTCAAGGAGATTAAGCATACATGGGATTACATGGCAATTCTCACTTGGATAATAAGATCAAAGCTGGTCCAAAATTAAAAATGCCGCAACAAGCTAATTCGACACAAGAGCGCAGCGCGTTGTGCAAGCGCAACACGCGTGGGCGCGGTTCGTGTGGTAGCGCAGCGTGGTGGGGCAGCAGTAGTGCATGGTCAAGGATGGCGGCAGTAATTTTTTAGTTGGACTGTGATTTGCATAAACTGAGTCTAAAAAGGTTTCTGATTGATTATAAAATTTTAACAGAATTAGAAGATTGAAATTTTAATTATGACAGGATTATATATTTCTAGAGCAATAAAAACTCTTTAGCTAAAGAGTTATAGATCAACTATAAAAGTCAGAATTTAATACATTTATTTATTTAAATGCGTGGATATTTTTATTCGGTTTATTTATTCTGTTATGTTTAATTAATTCTAGTTAATTCAAAATTAATTTTTTTTGTAATGAAAAAATAAAATAAAATTTTCTTTAATTAAATTTTTTTAAAAAGAAAATGTTAAAATTTTATTTTGTTACATTAAAACACGTTTAAGATGATTTTTTTAAAATCGAATATATTGAAAAAATATGACGGTTAATTTCGAATTTTTTGAATTAATTAAAAGGAGTTTAATTTTGATAAATTATTTTTTCCAAAATATGTGTAACAGAAAATAAAATTACATTCATGATTTTTGTTTAAAATTAATTTTTTAAATAAATAAAATTTAAAATTTTTATTTGTTACATATAAAACACGTAAAGATGGTTTAAAAATTAAAATATTTTGTAACGTATGGTTTTTAAAAATTTAAAATTTATTTTAATTAAACAGATTTTATAACCCATAATAATATTTTAAAAACTACGTGGGTCAGGAAATTTATTAACAGATAAATCCCGCGATCTTTATCACTAGTTCGTAAGTGATGTAATTAATTTTGTGTGTTTGCATTAGGGTCTTCCTCCACATCGAATAGAATTAATTATGGGATCACTGGTACGAATCTCATTTAGAGATAATTTTGGATAATTGTTAGTGTAAATCACTTTTCCATTTGAAGGGTTCATTGCGAAATGATTGATTCGAGATTAAGTAAAGATTTACACTAACTATAAATAATAGTATTATCTCCATATAAGTCACTGCTATTATTTATTGGACTGAAGTTACGTCGCTGTTTAATTTCATTTAACAAGGTTTATTGCCTAGATAGTAAAATTAATAGTAATTGGCCTGTCTGGATAAATGATGAGTAATAGACGTCCTTTTAATTGAGGCATGCTATTAACGGTGTACCAGGTTGCTGACGATTTTGTTTTTAAATTGGTAGAGGGAACTGAGTTTAATATAAAATTCAAAATTTTGGTCATCATAATTAATAGTTTTTAATTATGTGATTCTCAGAATTAAAATAGCTTTCAATCAACTTGTGACTATACTCGAAGAAAATAAATTTATGAGTCCTAATTATGTTGACTAGAAAAAAAATCTGGATATAGTTTTAACTATCGAGGGTGTTTTTAGGAAACCTGAAAATGTGTTTGTTTTTTAAAAAGGTTAATCCTCTAAGCTGAAAGGCAAGAAGAAAAAAAAGTTCAGAAACATGGTGACATAATTTATAAGGTAGTTAGTGGGTCACGGACTGGTGTGAAAAAGTCAAAATGCGGACGTTTTCACTGCAACCAGACACGGCACGAGAAAAAATAATGTCGAGTTTATCTTGGCTAGCCGAACAATAAAGGTAATTTCTATTCACTAGTTGTGAAAATATATTTAGCGGTGTTATCTACTGGTACCTAGTGTGTAGATACAAAAGGCACTAATCATGTTTGTAATTCTTTGCAGAGATTCTAAAAAACCAGACAACTTAGTGATGAGGAAATTTACTTGCACATGGGTAATAATACAAGAGTGGCAACAGCTGCAGTGGGAGATGTTACTCTTAATTTTAGTAGAAATTAGTTTTAATATTAAGAGATTGTCTTTATGTATCGTCCATTAGAAGGAACTTAGTTTTTGTTTATAGATTGGTTAAAGATGGATATTTAGTTTATTTTAATAACTCTGTAGTTATTAAGGATAATAAACGGTTTATTTGTTTTGGTACATTGATAGATGATATTTATGTTATTATTTCTATCTCTCCTCCACGACAACTGAATGAATTGAATAATATATCTAATTCACCATTTAAGAGGAATGAATCTTCTTTAATGAATCAAACGTATCTTTGATACTTACGCCTTGGTCATATTAATCTAAAAAGAATAAATAGAATGGTTGAAGATGGACCTTTGGGTTTATTGGAAGTGGATAGTCTGTAAATCCTCCTTAGAGGCTAAAATGACCAGGAGGGCATTTTCTGCCAAAGGCTATAGAGCTAAAAACCGTTGAAACTGGTTCACTCTGACTTATGTGGACCTATAATTATATGATTACTCAAGATATAGATACATTTATATGATACACTGTAAGTCTGAATACTTTGAGAAACTTAAAGTATTTAAGGCGAAAGCGGAGAAGCGTTTAGAAAAATGTGTCAAGATACTACGGTCTGACCGTGGTGTTGAGCGTGGTGCCTGGTGTTTGAGGTTTTTGGTAATGCAAAAATAAGGGTATTTCAAAGATGTTTAGAAAATATTTGAACATCTTGAAAGTCAAATTTTAAAAATCACTTTTTGTTGAAAATAGAGTCGCCACTTGATTTTTGAGAAAAATAAAAAAAAATAAAAAAAAATAAAAAATGGCTACTGATCTTTAAAACATTAACCAGAGATAAAGGGTTTGGGGGGTTAAGGTACGAATCCGGGCAGGTGTTAGGCACCCTGTTCGCCCAACCATAAAGTTAGCTTCTATTAATCATCATTGGTTCTTATTAAGATTTCTCAAGTGCCTGCAAATATAGAAAATAGAGGTAAAGAGAGAACACTTGAAATCAAATATAGAAAATACATAGCATATGTTTATAGAACGCCGAAACAAAGTAAATCAAAGAAGAAAATCCTAATTTTTATGACATGCAATTTTTAATTAAAGGATATATGTAGCAAATTCGCATGTCATGTTATCAAAATAATCCAAATTAGCATGATTAAAATAACAAAGATATGCTAAAAAGTCACTAAATGTAAACCATACTAAAAATAGGTATGAATTTACGAACAACATTATCAAGCAACTAGAATAACCTAAATTAAAGCATACTTGAAAACTAACCATACTAAGCATGCATTTTATCAATTAGCCAAAAATTACACTAACATGATTTTAAACAAAGATACTTAAGGCATGCTTTTAAAATGGTAACCATCTAACTAGTCATTATCTAAAAAACAAAACAAAATAAAATAAAAAAATACCATTGAGAAGAAGATCATTAGATTTTGTGAATTTTAAGGTTAAACAAAATAAAAAAAATAAAATAAAAGAAATACTATTAAAAGAAATACTATTAAAAGAAAATTAAACTAACATACTAACAAATGAGAATAACAATTACAATATAACTAAGAAATGTAAAATATGGGTGTAATATTGATTATTGCAACCATATGAATTGCAATTGCAAAATTATGTTAGTACTATTTAATGAATTAATGAAAATAACAATGTGATAAGTGTGAATATGCTTATGTGAATCAAAGTGACAATTATGAGATGAAAGTAATCTAATTATATGAAACACATTAAATGGTAAGTAAGGTGAACTATATAAATGTAGGAGATGTACAAATTAAAATTGAACTTTATCCGATCACTCCAAGAGAGAGAGAGAGAATGGAGATAGAAAGGCCAGGAATTCAAACAGAATACCTGAATTGCTATAACTTGGGTGAAGTCTCAAGTTAAGGAAATGTGCTTCAACGATCCAATCCTCGATCAATGATCCAATCTAATGTAAGGGCGAGTCTAGAATTTAGCAGGGTTTCGGTATTTGATGATGAGATTCTCGACACTTCGGTAGAATTTCGGCGTCGGGGCTTGTACTTGCTCACTGCTCTGATAGAGTCTCTCTCTCTAAAATTCTCTATCTTCAAAACGTATCAAAGGGTACGGTATTTATAGAATTCTTCAACCAATGAAATGTTGACATGTTTTGGAACACGTCAAGCCATTTGGAGTTGGCAGTCGCCAGGTATAAACATGGCGGTCGCCACAAAAAATAGAGTTTTCAAGAGGTTTTATTAGCGATTGCCGTAATGGAGTTGGCAACCCCAAGGTTTAATGTGGCGGTCGCTGCTTTTGGCTAGGGTTTTGAAGAGGTTTTATTGACGAGCGCCATAATGAACATGGTGACCCCAAGATTCCAACATGGCGGTTCAATGATAATTTCACTGGTTTGAAGGTTTCGATCATTGGGTTCAAATATCGAGCTTGGATCATTTCTCGAGGATCGTACTGAAGCACTATTTTAATTGTTATCATCATCGAATTCACATGGACTAACCTAAGATTAGGCGGAGTCAAATTGAGGTGTCTACAGTGAGTACCTCTTTAGATAGTTTAAGGATTATTTGTTAGAGGAGGGGATTATATCCTAGTTAACTGCATCAGGTACTCCACAGCTAAATGGTGTAGCAGAAAAAAGGAATAGAACTTTTATGGAGAGGGTGAGATCTATAATAAGTTATTCAGACTTACCCAATTCGTTTTGGGGATTTGTACTACAGACAACAGCTTATATTCTGAACATGATACTTTCTAAGTCAGTACTTATACTCCTACAAAATTGTGGATTGGGCACAAGCCTAATCTAAGACATATTTGGATTTGAGGGTGTCCAACACACGTGCTGAAAGGGAATACGGGTAAGTTAGAACCGAGAATGAAAGTTTGTTTCTTTGTTCGATATTCCAGGGGAACGAATTGTGATTTATTTAATAATCGTAAGAATCAGTAGATCATTGTCAGTGCCAATATTTGATTCTTGGAAGATGATTATGTAATGGACCACAAGCCCTAGAGTAGAAATATTCTGAAAGAGTTGAGAGGAAATACCAGTAGTATGGTAGAAGTGCCAGGGGAAAGTGTCATCGATATTCCATTGTCTCGTCGTAGTGAGAGGATTATCAGAACATGTGCAGATCCTGTAGCAGATTAAGGTGCTACCATTAAGATGCCGATTTCACAACCAGAGGAGCATGTAGGTAATGGTGTACATGGCTCATAATCAGCAAGTGTGCCACTACTAGTACACAGATGTAGGAAGTGTCTCATCGTAGTGGGAGGGTTGCTCGTCAACCTAATCGGTATATATTCTTGGGAGAGTCTTCCGACAGGATATCGAAAGAATTGGATACTGAACCTTGTAACTACATTGAAATACTCTAAGATAAAGATACAGAATTATGGCAAAGGGCCACGAATTCAGAGATAGAATCTATGTACTTTAATTAGGTCTAGGAACTTGTAGAACCACCTAAAGGGTTAAAACCTATAGGATGCAAGTGGATCTGCAAGAGAAAAAAAGGAGCAAATGGGAAGGTAAAAACCTTTAAAGTTAGGCTTGTTGCAAAAATAGTTTACTCAGAAAGAAGGGATCGATTATGAGTTGACCTTTTCGCCGGTAGCCATGTGTGGCGCCGAAATTTTGGATTTTATTCAAAAATAGAAAACTCAAGAGTTATTTAGAAAATATTTTAACACATTGAAAATCAAAAGGTTTTTAAAACATTTTTTTAATTGAAAATTGCAGTCATCACTTGATTTTTGAGAAAAATCCAGAAAAACAAAAAGGAGTCACTGATCTTTAAAACGATAACTAGAGAAAACAAGGGTTCGGGGACTAAGGTACGAATTAGAAAATGTGTTAGGCATCCTGTTCGTTCAACCATAAGATTGGCCTTTACTAATCATCATTGGTTCTTTAACTATATTTCTCAAATGCTTGCAAATACTGAAAGCGGAGATAAAGGGGAGAACAATGAAATCAAATACTAAAAATAACATAGCAAATGTATATAGAACACAAAACAAAGCATAAAAAAATCTTAAGTTTTAAAGCATGCAAAATCTAACTAAATGATACACAGTGAACATTGAATATGATAAACAAAAGATGAAATCAATTAAACCAATAAGCCCTAATCATATTAAAATAATACTAAGCACAACATGATTCTAAAACAAAAATGAAGCAATCCTAAAGACTTATAAACACAAATCATACTAAATTACACTACAAATTACACATTGGATGTTAACAGAATACTGTAAAGTCAAATATAAGCTACGAAAACAGAACCAAGCTACTGGAAATGAAATTACTTTGCAGTCGTAACAATTCAACATTACGGTCGCAAAGACATTGGGGCCAAGTGCATGGGCACAACATTAGATTATTGCGATCGTGAGAATGTCAGTGCTATAATGCCACGACCGCAACATTGATTGTTGCAACCGCAGGATCTGTAAGCATTGTTTTGCTAAATTTAAAGAAACAATGTACTAAGTGTGAATATGCATATATCTATGGCATGAAATAGAATCTAATTAAGACTATTTTAATCAAAATTATAATGAAAGCATGAGTAATTCAACATTAATCAAATTTTTTAGGATTAAGTATGCTCCCAATTCAACTAATCAAAATTAACAGTTAAACATGTGACTGGGGTAATTGAACCTAGTGATAGCAAAACTAAAGAATAAGCATGCAATTCACAAATCAATATTCAAATTCTAACCTGACCTCTCCATAGAAGTAGGAAACATGGAGAGAAAAATGTCAAGGTTCCAACAAAATACCTAAAATGTAACAATTCGGAATAGTTCTCAAGCCGTAGGATGTAAAAGTTATCCTTTCGATCTTCGGGAAGCATTCCAATTTCAGTACTTGGGCAGTAGAATGGGCAGTGGTACGGGTCGGTAATCTAGCAGAGCATTGGCGTACTTGAGTCGTCCTTTCCCTCTCCTAAAAAGCATACCGAAGGTATGTTTATATAGAAAATGCCAGTTAATGAGGTGCCGGCATGTTCTGGATATCAGAATATTCGCAAAAGCATGCAGTCACGATCTTTGAAGGTTGCGACGGTGAGGTTAGTTGTTGCGACCATGAAGTGTTTTAGGATTTTCAAGAGATTCATGTTGTGGTTGTGACAATAGATGGTATAGTCGCAAGGTTCAAAGGTTGTGGCTGTGCATTTTGTTAGGGTTTCCAATGGTTTCTTATCACGGTTGCAAGGTTTGAAGGTTGCGGCCAAGGAGATGTGATATGGTGGTTTGATTTTACGAAGTATTAGATTTGAATTGCTTCCCGACGATCGTTCAAAGACATCATTCCACTCGATTTTCATCATTGGACACACCTGGATAAGCCTAAGATTCGACGGGGTTAAATCGGGGTGTCTATAATTGTCTCTCTTAGACACAACTTGCGCAGCAACGCGTGATGCGAGTTATGTCAAAGATCTGGAGATAACATCCGTTTAACTGAGCCGTTAATCTTAGACGACAAACACTCAAACAATCATATGGTGGCCGTACTCAAATTTTCATCGAACTACCTATGCACCCCTTTGCCAAGAGTAAGACCAAAACGTAGTTCTGGGGCAAATGCAAAAGGTGCAAGATGCGATGCAGATACTAACACGTCGAAAGATACCCTAAAGGTTGAGTCAAGACCTAAAGGTGCACAAACAAACAACAATTCAAAAGAACAAGTCAAGATCTAAGAACTCAATTGGGATAAAATAACTAAATGGATCAAGTTAAGATCCTAAAAATTATCTTAAGTGGGAAAGCAATATAAATTATTAGGTGGAGTTAAGACCTAACATTTTTGGACGAGAACGGGACAAAAATAATTAAAAAGTCGAGTCAAGATTCTAAAACTATTTTTATCGGGAGAAAATCATAAATTAATAGGCTGAGTCAAAACTTAAAAATTTAGAAGAGAACGGGACAAAAATAATAAAAAAGTCGAGTTAAGACTTTAAAACTATTATTATCGGGAGAAAATCACAAATTAATAGGTCAAGTCAAGACCTAAACATTTGGGACGATAACTGGACAAAAATAATTAAAAAGTCGAGTGAAGATTTTAAAATTATCTTTATTGGGAGAAAATTACAAATTAATAGGTCGAGTCAGGACCTAAAAATTTGGGACGAGCTGTTAGGGTTGTATACTGAAAATCGTGATTTTATTTTGGTTTTAGTATTTGATTTAATTTTAATAAAATTAATTTACCATTTTATGAAAATCTTAATGAGTAATGTATGCAATATCACTTTTTAATGTTATGCATAGATGTTCTTTATTTTGTACAGTATTTAATCTGGTGTATAGAGTATGACTTGCACATAGAAGACCAGATAATAAGTTCTTGCAAAATATAAGTATTTGCTCACAGTTTAGATAGAAATGGACATACCATCGGTACGATTTTAGCACATAGTTTTAGTAGAATTGTTTTGGTTACGGGGAACAGATTACAAATTAATAGGTCGAGTCAAGACCTAAACATTTGGGATGATAACTGGACAAAAATAATTAAAATGTCGAGTGAAGGTTTTAAAATTATCTTTATCGGGAGAAAATCACAAATTAATAGGTCGAGTTAGAACCTAAAAATTTGGGACGACCTGTTAGGGTTGTATAGTGAAAATCATAATTTTATTTTGATTTTAGTATTTAATTTAATTTTAATAAAATTAATTTACCATTTTATGAGAATCTTAATTAGTAATGTATGCAATATCATTTTTTAATGTTATGCATAGATGTCCTTTATTTTGTACAGTATTTAATCTGGTGTATAGAGTACGGTTTGCACATAGAAGACCAGATAATAGGTTCTTGCAAAATATAAGTATTTGTTCACAGTTTAAATAGAAATGGACATACCATCGGTACGATTGTAGCACAGAATTTTAGTAGGCCTGTCTTGGTTACGGGGAACAAATAATAGCATCGTCTATTATTCCGACTCTCTGTGCTAGTACACTTTGTGTATATTGAATGGGACACATTAGAATACTTAATTTTATACTGATTATGTAAATTAATTCACACCCAAAAGTTATTATGAGAGTGTTTATACTCTTAATCCTGAAATAATTATTGATTTGCGTATATTTAATATTTGTTGTTTTGATTTATTAAAGGGTGCGATCTTATATGGGTCTATATTCTCGGTGAGTTGGATAGCGGTATTAATTATATGGTGAATATTAATTATTGACGGAATCCGCGTCTCGATTGATTGGGATTGACGATACCCCATTGAGGAAGCTTATAAGTTTTGACCGGAGCAAACCCTATAGGTAAATTTTATTATCCGGCGGTCAGATAAGTTAAGTGTAAGGGCTTAAGGAATTTAAAGATGTCGATTAAATTAAATTGTTAGTAATTAAATTTAATTTGTGAGTATCGGGAATCTTAACGTGGGGAGATGAGTTAAGTATTTAATAACAGGAGCTCAATGCAAGATGGTCTTGAGATTATGGGTTAGAGTGCAGTTACAGTTATTTAGTGGTGTGAACTGTAATTTAGTGATTTTTGAAAATTACAAAAACTGCTACAAGATTTTCATAATTACTGATACTGCTGAGAGGTTTGTTTAATTGAGAAAACCGCTGGATGGGTATCTAGGTTACACTAGAAGTTTTTGTCATGATTATTGTACAGGTCCTTACTGTAACCCTATAAATATGCGGGTAGACTGAACTAAATTCATAACTCATCTTTAAGACTAAAGTTGACCAGGTTCTGTCGGTACAAGTTCTCGAAGGATCGTAACCCGCACTACGTTCATGAATCGCATAAGGGAATACAGTAGATGTTCCAACCGGAGCTTCAACTCGGAATAAAAAATTTGTAGTTGGAGAACCGACCAAAAAGATAGTCATCTAAATTAACTGTGGTGGCACAGGTTTTATTTTGATCGTTCGATAGCAAAAGTTTTATCTGGAGTCCATTTCAGCGATTACCCATCCAGTTATTTTTATTGGAAATTCCTTTACAAAAATAATGATCTTGGCAGTTTGCCTCCTACAATTGGTATCAGAGCCGTTTTAATTTTTGTTTACGGTTTATCAAGGAGTCGGGTAGATTTAGAACTGTGCTAACTTTATTTTGCAGGCGTTCTAATCTTGATTATATGATCATCGTTATATTCATATTTGATTGAATGGTTTAGATGATAATTTAATTTTTTTTAATCACGAGAGTTGATCGTGACATTTTAAGTTTTTTAGATCGAATGTGAGCGTATGGGACATAGGTTTTCGATGTAAAAGTTTTCATTTGATTTTAAATATTATTTAGAATATTTAAGAACATGCTGAAATATCCAAGACCTCGAAGAATAGGCAGCAGTACCTGCGGTGATTTCGGGATTTACCGGCCACGGATCGCGGTGATTTTTTGACAGGTTTTTTAGCGTTTTTTTCTGCAATTTTTAAGCTTAAAAATAGTATTAAAACATGTCCCAAAAATATGAAAAAAACTTGCCCAAAAACAGCCCACTGGGGGCACCATCTGCGGCGGTTCGGGGCTATTTGTTGATGGTTTTTTGTGCTGTCTTCGAGATTGGTTTTGATAATATTTTAGGCATAAAATAGTAGTAAAATATTACTGAAAAACAATCCAAAAAGATAGAAAAAACAATAGCTAAAGATAGGCAAAAAAAACCAAACAGGTGGCGGTAGTGGGCGGCTGCGCTGGGGCTGTTTCAAAGCTATTTCTCGAGGCTTTTCAGGATTGTTTTTGAAGTGTTCTTCAAAGAAACATGTTACTGGATATTAGTGCTATTTTTCAAGACAAAGAGGGCTAAAACCACCACGGGAAAAGCCCAAACGGGCGGCGGCAAGGCAGCGATGGCGCAAGGCAGCTGCGGTAGCTTGTTCGGGCAGTTTCGATGGTTGTTTTTCAGATTGTTTTTGTTCTAATTTTTTGACAGAATAATAGTAATTTTCGAGAGCTATTTTTCAAAAAAAAAATGGCATAAAAAAAGGAGCTCGGGAATGGCGAAAAAAGCCGTCTGAATTTGGCGGCATCGGGCAGCACCAGCGGCGCCGATGGCTGGCTGTGGTGGTGGCTGGTTTGGGGCTGTTTTGATCATACTTTCTTATATGTTCAACGCTCAGCAGTGTTATATTTGTAGATCGCTTCAAATCGAAGAATCCTAATGCAATCTAGACGCCGAAAACTGATTCAAAACAAGATTGAATTATTATAACTTATTTTTGAACAGGAGACTGGAACTCGTTAGAGTTTCTATTCAATCATAAAATCGGGATATATATATGTAGGAGGCAAAACTGCCAAGATCATTATTTTTGTAAATAATTTTCGATAAAACTAACTGGAGAAGAAAATACTGAAACGGGTTCCAGATAAAACTTTTGATGTCGAAGTATTAAAATAAAAATTCGTGCAATCACAGTTAATTTAGTAGAATACCTTTTACCGGTCAATTCTTCAACTACGATTTTGATTCCGAGTTGAAACTCCCGTAAGACCTTGTACTGTATTTTCTTATGCGATTTTCGAACATATTGTGGGTTACGAACTTTCGAGAAGTCGTACTGGTAGAACCTAGACAACTTTAATCTTGAAGACAATTTATGAATTTAGTTCAGTCTACCCGCATATTTATAGGGCTATAGTGGGGACATGTAGAGTAATTATGACAAAAACTTCGAGTGGAACACATATACCTATCCAGCAATTTTCACAATTAAGCAAACCTCACAGTGGTATCTGTAATTATGAAAATCTTATAGCAATTTTTGCAATTTTCATAACATACTAAATTGTAGTTCACACTACTAAAGAACTGTAATTGCACTCTAAGCCATAATCTTATGACCATCTTGCATTTAGCTCCTGTTATTAAATGCTTAAATTGTCTCCCCACGTTAAGATTCTCGATACCTGCCAATTAAATTTAATTACTGACAATTTAATTTAATCGATATTAAAAATTCTTTAAGTCCTTCCGCTTAACTTATCTAACCGCCAGATAATTAAATTCACCTATAGGGTTTGGCCCGGTCAAAACTTATAAGCTTCCTTAAGGGGGTATCGTCAATCTCGATCTTTTGGGACGTGAATTCTGTCAATAATTAATATTCTCCATATAAATAATACCGGTATCCAATTCATCGGGAATATAGACTCATATAAGATCGCACTCTCTAATGAATTAAAATAACAAATTTTAAATATACGCAAATAATTTGTCACGCCCTAAACACTGGGGTCATGCGAAAGCCCACTAAAATACCGTTTGAGAAAATAATATTTGCAGTTGTAAAATCATCAGCTCAAAAATATACATCATTTGGATAAAATTTTTCACAGTTCAACTCTCATAAACTGTAAACATGCAATCTCATACATGAATAAGTATATCGCCTCATGGCGTACAAAACTCGCCTTTTGAAATAGTCACCACATGTATAAGTACATGTCAAAACAGGGAAACTACAACTAGTCTTCTGCCACCACAAGAATCTAGGTCAACTCCTTGTGCTCACCCGAAAAGGTTTTACAGCAAAATCCTACACCGTGAGCCAAAGTCCAATAGAAAATAGACAATAAAACTATAAAACAGGCTATGCAATCATAAGCATACGGGCTCAACCACAGGAGCCAAAAATGTTTTCATTCTAAAATCACAAGTTTTCAGTCAGACTAACACGAGTCTCAAAAAGGTTTCATCTCATAAAATCCCACATTTTTCATCCTTCAAACTATGCATATCATTCTAACAGATACCATGCCACAGTTAAGGGAAAGCTGTAAATAAACAATAAGCTCCACTTAGGCCACACAGCCGAGGAGAAAAGATCAAATGCAATCCTATGTACCGACTCTGCCACACAAACAAAGGTAATAAACTATAGACTCCTGTCTATTATCCTAGTCCTGAACCACTTAAGGCCTGCTAGATAATGACAAGTTCTATACAGAGTTACAACAACAACGCCATTCACGGAGGCAACCGACTCTTTACGGATTTCCACGACCGATGGAGGAAACATCTAAAGCTCAATTTACGAATTTCCACGATCGAAGGTACAAAGCACCTACACTGCTTAATTTTCGGGGACTAACCCGAAGGTACAAAGCACCTACGCTGCGCACGTTTCTAGACTTCCACCGAGGAGCAATAAAAGCCCAACTCAACACATCTGCTATCACGGTACATCTATGGAATACATTTCAAAACCCACCGTAGCTCAACTACGGAAACCCAATAAAACAGTTTATACAACACATGTATAAAAGAGATCCAATCCATCGACATGGAGATCTAAAACCATTTCCAGTAAAATGTTTAAAGGGTGAGACTGAACCCCGCGGTTTAGCTCCAAACCTCTAAAAAGTCATTTTTTACCATTTTTACAAAACACCTCGTTTTCAAACCTCATTTTGAAAATTACGGATACCACGTATCCGAAACATGTATACAACGAAGAAAAGACGTAAAAACTCACTTTTACCTAAAACCAAGATTTACACATGAAAATCACGCTTGATGTATTTTCTACCCGGTGAAAACACATATAATTACATATATCACTTTTATATAGTAGTAGGGTCTATAATCCTACCTCGGAGAGTCAAGAACTTGACGTTTCAAAACTGAACAGCGTCAGAACGAGAATCTAATCGGATGGATGGGAAGCCCTCGGCCCCGATAGCAAGGATCCACAAAGGATCAAACACAGAACCAAGGCCCAGGCCCTCAAAGCTAGAGAGAAGGCAAAGAAAAGGGGAAACTTAGCTGTTAAGAAAGGTTTTTCTCAAAAACTCCGCCACTGGGATATTTATAGAAAATGGCAAAATGCACTGTCCAGTCAACCGAACCCCTGAGTTCGGTCAATCGAACCCAAAAAACTTGGTCTAGTCGACTGGGCCAAGCCCTCCAATCGACTGAACTGCTGGGCAGTGTGTTTTCGACACTGAAACAAGGTTTTTGGTCCAAACACAAGCCAAATAAGCTTCTACCAAACCCCAAAAAGCGTATAACACATTTCTACATGCTGTTCTACAACTTTAAAGCGTAACTCATGCATCGAGGCTGTTCATATACTGAGAGAAACACGTCATGCATATAAATAACTCCAAAGAATAAGGTTCTGGGTCTCACAACTCTCCCCCTTAAGGAATTTCGCTCCCAAAATTTGCAACAAGGTCACGAGATAAACAGGTCTGGATATCTAGCACGCATCCCAAACTTGAGCTCCTAGGTTGTTTCTTTAACCCCGTGTTGAAGCGATAGAACTTTGACATAGGCAATAGTTCCCCCCAGCAACACCTGCTCCTTTGTATCAAGAATCCTCACTGGACGCTCCTCATTAGTGGCATCCTCATCAACCCGCAGGTCAGCCCAATCTAACACATGCGAAGGATCAGGCTCGTACCTTCGAAGCATAGAAACGTGGCACACATTGTGCCCAGATGTTAACTGAGGTGGCAAAACCAAATGATAAGCAACCTCTCCAACCCTGTCAAGGATCTAAAAAGGTCTAATGAAGCGCGCAGATAGCTTCCCGCTATCACCAAACCTCATCAAACCTCTACGTGGTGAGATCTTCAGGAACACATGATCCCCTACTGCAAACTCCAAAGGTTGCCTTCTTTGATCTGCATAACTCTTTTGGCGGCTTTGCGCTGTCATAAGGCATTGACGAATCACGATAACCTTCTCTGTCGTCTCCTGTAGCATGTCGGGTCCCAAGACTGTGGTCTCTCCCACATCTATCCAACACACGGGTGATCTACATGGTCTACCTTACAAAGCCTCATACGGTGCCATCCCAATATTAGACTCATAGCTATTGTTGTGTACAAACTCTGCCAATGGTAGATGATCCTCCCAAGAACATCTGAAGTCAAGGACACAAGCCCTCAGCATATCCTCCAGAATCTATATAATCCTCTCTGACTGATCATCTGCTTGGGGGTGAAAAGTAGTACTGAACATCAAGTTCGTCCCCAAAGCCTCCTGAAGACTTTGCCAAAAGCGCGATGTGAAGTGCGGGTTTCGGTTAGAAACAATAGACACTGGCATTCCATGCAACCAGACTATCTCTCTAACATACAAGCTACTCAGTCGTTCCACCGAATCCTTTACTCGGATGGGGAGAAAGTGTACAGACTTCGTCAACCTATTAACCACAACCTACACGGCTTCGTGTCCCCTAGGTGATCGAGGAAGTCCTGACCCAAAGTCTATCGTGACGTTCTCCCACTTTCACTCTGATATAGGCAATGATTGTAGTAATCCTGCCAGTCTCTGGTGCTCCGCCTTCACCTTTTGACAGGTAAGGTACGGAGAAACAAACTGGATCACGTCTCTCTTCATTCCCATCCAACAGAACTGACGACGTAGGTCATGGTACATCTTCATGCCTCCAGGATGCACTGCAAGACGAGAATGATGACACTCACGAAGTAGATCAGCTCGGCATGACTCTTGCACAAACGACCACCCAGCCAACCTTAGACTCCGATCGAAACCTACAATCCATCTTGCTGTGTCCTCTTCACTAGTAACACGATCTCATATCATCCCAGCCTCCTGGTCCGTCTGTTGGACCTCTAGCACACGTGCTATCAACGCTAGTCGAGTAATTATTGAAAACAGGGTGGCACCCGTCACTGTCTCCCCGAGACACAGATCAAACTCTCCAACCTCTCCAAGCATATCCCACTCACGTATAGCCACAAAAGCTAATGACCCGCGAGATCTCCTACTGAGCGTGTCTGCCACAACATTGGCCTTCTCTGGATGGTACTGCAAGTCAAAATTATAATCCTCCAACAACTCCATCCATCGTCTGTGAGACCCAGTACCATTTCATTTTGTTTATATATGCATTTTTGGTGTTTTGACGCCTTTTCAGCATTTTTGCTTTAATATGCGTATATGTGTTTTGATACTTGTTTTAGTTTAAATAAGCATGCGGGGTTGGTTCCGGGGGCTGTCGGGAGTTATAGTAAGAATTTGAAAAATTCAAAAAAAAAAAAGATATTTTGGAGACCTATAAATATCAGGAGTTAGATACTTTCAAAAAGATATTTTTCAAAACTTAGCTTCTAAGTTTCCTTTTTTTCTCTCCACCTTCTCTCTAACTTCTCGGGGGCCCAAGACTTGATTTTTGACGGATCAACAGCCGATCCTTGTTATAGGCATCGTGCTCTACGCATCCATCCGGACGGAATTCAATTTCGACGAAGCTCGATTTTGCACGTGGATCGAGACATCGTGTTTTTGGAGCGAGGCGTCGGGTTTTTGACCCAACGAGATTGGATCTCAGATTCTACTGCTGTATAAGGGTACTATATGTAATCTTATGATGTTTCACCGTCTAAAAATGCATAAAAACGTGATTTATGTTCGAGAAAACAAGTTTTTTTTGTTTTAAAACTGTTTTTCGTCATTTCGGTTGAATGATTTCGGGTTTTAATAATTTATATCGAAGCTAGATGGTTGTTTTGGGTTTGGATCCCGTGAGTTTTGAAAAGTATGTTTGGAGGCTTGATTTTTGGGTTTATTCATGTTTTGGGGTTTTAAAAAAAAAAGAAACAAAAACAAAACAAAACTGGGGCGTAATGCTGGTTTGGGTGCTGGTTGGGGCGCTCG
The DNA here is from genome assembly GCA_032270985.1 of Heliamphora pulchella. Classification (NCBI taxonomy): domain Eukaryota; kingdom Viridiplantae; phylum Streptophyta; class Magnoliopsida; order Ericales; family Sarraceniaceae; genus Heliamphora; species Heliamphora pulchella. The sequence continues at coordinate 17,432 of JAULJZ010006084.1, read as the reverse complement.
AGCGCCGTGTCGCGCACCAGCAGTCTAGCTGCGGCGCAGAGCCATTTTGTTTTGACCATATCTCCCTCATTTGGACTCGGTATTAGGTTACTTTTGTACTCAAATTGAAGCTCCAGAAGTCCTCTTTCCAATGAAACCTCTCTCACATTAAAATTCGTTTTGTAGAAAAAGTTATGACCAAAATAGTGAGGGTGCGTCAAGTTTTCCAAACCGTTTTTCACCCGTTTTTGGCCGAATGTTTGGGAAGGGTTGTTTTTCATCCTTGTTGGTACTTTTTGTCAAATTCCATGTCCCTTGGGGGTTGCAGTGTCTTCGTGGGCATCGTGGATTTGTGTTGGACGTTAGTGTTTTGGAGGTTTGGAGCTAACCTTTGGGGTCGAGTCTCATCTTTGTAAATATTTTTTGGTTAGATCTCCATGTTGATGGATGAATCTTTGTATGGATGTGGAAATGTTTTGGATTTGGTAAAATGATTATCTAGATGTACCGGGATAGCGGGTATTGGCACGAGTTTCCTTCGGTGTAAGTTCAAAAACGTGCGCAGTGTAGGTGCTTTGTACCTTCGGGTTAGTCCCAGTAAATTGAGTGGTTGGGTGCTATGTACCCTCGGGTTTAGGGCCCGTAAATTGGGTGGTTACGTTGTGGTACTCCGTATAAAACCTGTGTGTATCTAACGGGTCCCATGATGTATGGAGATTAGATACTGGATAGGAGTCTATCGTTGTTACCTCTGTTGTGTGACGGAGTCGGTACATAGGATCTAATTTTATCTTTCTCCTCGGCTGTGGTCCGAGTGAAGCGAATTGGTTTTATCCTTCTCCTCGGCGGTGTGGCCTGAGTGGAGCAAACTACTTTTATCATGTTTTCCTCAGTTGTGCGTTACGAGTGGAAAACCATGTTGTAATTACAATTTTCTTTAACTGTTGCTTGCATTAGTTGTAATGCTTGGTTTTGCTTGTGGTTGAGTTAGCTCCCACCATATGATTGCATATCCTGCTTTACAGTTTTATAGTCTATTTCTATTGGGTTTCGGCTCACGGGTGGGATTTTCTGTATAAAATCTTTTTCAGGTGATGATATGCATGTTGATCTAGAGTAGATCCTGTGGTGCCCGTGTTGACGGATGGTGGAAGACTTTAGTTGTTTTCCCTTTTGGTTTGCCTGTTCTTGAAGGCCGATTTTGTACGCCATAAGGCGATATACTTATGCATGTAATACAAGATGTTTACTGTTTATTAGAGATGCATATTGGGTTTTCTTTTGATTTCAACAGGTGGATTTGAATGTATGAAAACCTATTTTCATAAAACTGGTGTTTGGTGGATTTTCACGTGACCCTGGGTTTTGGGGCGTGACAACTTGGTATTAGAGTTCTGGGTTCGAATACCTAAGAGCCATTGGGAGAGGGTTTATCACCTGGTGAGGTTGATTGTGTATACTTGCTAGCATGTGTATAAATAGTTTTATATCATGCTGTTAGCTGTCAAGCATATCTGTTGTGTTTATGTGTGTATGGAGGTTAAATCTCAAGATCAACTAGTCTTGCCTTCAGGCGTTTGGTTAAACATATTTAGAAGCCAAGTTAGAAGTGCATTTGGCCGACGTGTATTCTAGCAAGGAATCTGAATACGTTATCCAAATTGACGCGTCTGTCTTGTTGGTTCTCCTCGGAATGTGAGACGTGTTGACATAACCTTAAGTGGCTACATGATAGCATGCTTATGTACGTTATGTGTTTATGTTTGTAATAACATGCCGTAGGAAAGCTTATCCTATTATCTTGCTTTATATAGAATTATGTCCATGCGGGGAGTGCGGGGACGGGGTCGTGGCCGAGGTCGTGCATATGTTTAGGTTCCAGAGGAGGGAGACGTTCATACCCCACAGGAACTGGTGGGCGGTTCTGGTGCCATGCAGGAGATGCTTACTACCATGAGAGCTATGGCTGAGGCATCTAGGGCTGGAGTGAGGGCTCCTGAGTCAAGAGCCTCTGTGGCGATGAGGGAGTTTTGGCGGTTGGATCCTCTGACCTTTTTTGGGGAGGCAGACCCTAGGATTGCTACTGAGTGGTTGGAAGTGACCACAGCTATCTTCGATACTCTAGATATCGAGGAGGATACGTTACGTGTGCGGTTGGCGGTGTTCCAGCTGCGGGAGGATGCTAGAGAGTGGTGGAAGTTTACCAAGACCACGGTGGATGACACGTGGGTCACTTTCACGAGAGTCTTCTTGGAGAAGTATTTCTTAAGATCTTCTAGAGAAACTTACCGAGAGGAGTTCCTTTCCCTTGTTCAGGGGAATCTTTCTGTGGTCCAGTATGAGGCCAAGTTTGCGAGTCTATCGCGGTTTGCTGTGGAGATGGTATCTACAAAGGAGCTGCACACCAGGAGGTTTGAGAGAGGCCTTCGACCTGCCATCAAGGATAGGATTGTGGCTCTGGGTTTAGATGTGTATATCGTTGTGGTGGAAGCCGCTATCCGAGTAGAGAACTCGTTAGCAGAGAGGCACAGGGCTAGAGAGAGTGGGTGTCAGCAGCGCACTGGAGATACACAACTTCCGGGGCGTAGGAACAAGCGCCAGAGGTCGTCTTGACCTAGTTCTCGTGTTGTCAGATTGTATCAGCCGCAGTCGTCCACACCTGCACCTTCAGTAGTCTCGACAGGAAGGATAGAGCAGAGAGGGTTGATTTGTTACCGATGTGGACAGCCGGGACATCGTTCAGTGGAGTGCCCGCAGAAGAGCCAGGTACAGAGTTCGGCATCTGTTCAGTCGTAGCTGAGAGTCCCACCTATATGCTTCGGGTGTGGTCAGTCTAGGCATATTCGCAGGCTATGTCCCCGGGAAGGGAATGTTCAGAGTGCGACGGGAGCGCCAGCTGCTCCATCGGCATAGAGACTGCAGACTTCTCAGCAGCCTAGGGCCCATACATCTGGGTTTGCAGAGGGAGGCACTTCAGCACAGTTTGTGAGGCAGTCGACGACTCAGGGTTATGGTGGGCAGATCAGACCACCGCAGGCCAGGGCTTATGTTCTTGCTGATCGCAGTGCTTCCAAAGCACCAGTTGCGTCTGATGCTACAGCTACTCCAGCCATGATAAGAGGTACTCTTCTAGTCTTTAGATCATAGGCTAGTGTTGTCATCGACACGGGAGCATCACATTCATTTATATCATCTGCTTTTGCATCTACCTTGGGGTTAGAGATAGACTGGTTGGGTAGTACCTTGAGTGTGGAGACTCCAATCAGCGGGAGTGTGAGGCTGAGTCTTATTTGTAGATCCTGCGTGCTGGAGGTCGCCGGTCGTTGTTTAGAGTTTGATTTTATCATTCTAGACATGACCACGTTTGATGTTATCCTAGGGATGGACTGGCTGACTACCTACCGTGCCTATATAAATTGTGAGAGACGGAGGGTGTCGATATGTACGCCAGAGGGTGACTGCTTCTACTTTGTGGGTGATCGGGATGAGAGCTTGGTGACTATTCCCGGTGTTGCTCGGGTTAGTTGGAACTTGGGTTTCCTCTTTTCTGCCCTCAGGATGGATGAGCCAGTTGGGGTTCGAGGGGAGCTACCCCTTGTGGAGTGCGATTATCCAAATATCTTTCTGGATGATCTGTTCGAGTTTCCACCGAGCCGTGATGTGGAGTTCTCCATTGATCTTGTTCTAGGAGCGGCTCCCATCTCTATGCCGTCTTATCGCTTTGCACCTGTTGAGTTACGAGAACTCAAAGTACAGTTGCAGGAGTTGCTAGATAAGGGGTTTGTGAGGCCGAGTACATCACCGTGCGGAGCTCCAGCACTCTTCGCGAAGAAGAAGGATGGGTCTTTGAGATTATGCATAGACTACAGGAAGCTGAACCCTATGACGGTGAAGAACAAGTATCCTATGCCTAGGATTGATGACCTGTTTGATCAGCTGAGGGGATCGCGCTGCTTTTCGAAGATTGACTTGAGGTCAGGATATCATCAGCTCAGGATTAGGGACGAGGACATATCGAAGACCGCCTTTCGGACTCGCTATGGTTACTACGAGTTTCTGGTCATGCCTTCGGTTTGACAAACTCCCCTGCGACTTTTATGGGTTTGATGAACCGTACTTCCACCCTTACCTAGATAGTTTTGTAGTTGTGTTCGTGGACGACATTCTGGTTTATTCACCCACGAGGGAGATGCATGAGGAGCTTCTGCATGTTGTCTTGCAGCTTCTGAGAGAACATCGCTTGTATGTGAAGTTCAAGAAGTGCGAGTTCTGGATGTTAGAGGTGAGATTCCTTGGGCACGTGGTGTAGAAGGATGGGGTATCAGTGGACTCGGCGAAGACTAATGCAGTGATGGATTGGCAGCGGCCGAAGAACGTCTGTGAGATCCATAGTTTTATGGGTTTGGCAGGTTATTATCGGTGGTTCGTCAAGGATTTTTCTAGGTTGGCAGCACCTATGACGCGTCTGACACGATAGGGAGTTACGTTTTTATGGAGCGAGTCCTGTGAGTCAGCTTTTCAGGAGCTGAAGAGGAGATTGACTACTGCGCCAGTGCTGATCATTCCAGAGAGAGGTTTGGGGTATACGGTGTACTGTGATGCGTCGCATGATGGGTTGGGCTGTGTTTTAATGCAGAGAGGCAAGGTTGTAGCCTACGGTTCGCGACAGCTGAAGACACATGAGACGAATTACCCGAAGCATGATCTGGAGTTGGTAGCCGTGGTCTTTTCTTTGAAGACATGGCGGCATTATCTGTATGGTGAGCACTTCGAGGTCTTCTCTGATTTCCAGAGAGAGGTTTGGGGTATACGGTGTATTGTGATGCGTCGCATGATGGGTTGGGCTGTGTTTTGATGCAGGGAGGGAAGGTTGTAGCCTACGGTTCGCGACTGCTGAAGACACATGAGACGAATTACCCGATGTATGATCTGGAGTTGGCAGCCGTGGTCTTTTCTTTGAAGACATGGCGGCATTATCTGTATGGTGAGCACTTCGAGGTCTTCTCTGATCACAAGAGCTTAAAATACTTGTTTTCGCAGAAGGAATTGAATCTTCGCCAACGTCGTTGGATGGAGCTGCTAGGAGACTACGACTTTGATTTGCAGTACCATCTGGGAAAGGCAAATGTCGTAGCTGATGCGCTCAGTAGGAGATCTCATGGCTCGTTAGCTTCTGTGGCTATGCGAGAATGGGATATGCTTGGAGATGTTGGGGAGTTTGGTCTGTGTCTCGGGGAGACTGGAACAGGTGCGACCTTATATTCAGTAGCTTCACAGCCCGCATTGGTTGCACGCGTATTAGAGGCTCAGCCCACCGATCAGGAGGCTCAGATGATACGGGACCGCATTGCTAGTGGGAAGGACACAGCAGGATGAACGGTAGGCCTAGATTAGAGTTTGAGGTTGACAGAGGGACTGTTCGTGCCAGAGTCGTGCCGTGTCGAGGTTCTACATGAGTTTCATCATTCACGTCTTGCAGTGCATCTTGGAGGCACGAAGATGTATCATGCTTTGCGTCGTCAGTTCTGGTGGATGGGAATGAAGAGGGACGTGATCCGATTCGTTTCTCGATGCCTTACTTGTCAGCAAAAAAAGGTGGAACACCAGCGGCTGGGAGGACTATTGCAGCCTTTGCCTATATTTGAGTGGAAGTGGGAGCATATCACGATGGATTTTGTATCGAGATTTCCTCGTTCGCCTGCTGGACATGATGCTGTTTGGGTTGTGGTTGATAGGCTGACGAAGTCAGCACATTTTCTTCCCATTCGAGTGCGGGATTCGGTGGACAGATTGGGTAGGTTGTATGTTCGGGAGATAGTCTGATTACACGGAGTACCGGCGACTATTGTTTCTGATCGAGACTCGCGTTTTACATCACGCTTTTGGCAGGGTCTTCAGATGGCCTTGGGGACGAGCTTGACTTTCAGTACTGCTTTCCACCCACAGACCGACGGTCAGTCTGAGAGGACCATCCAAATTTTGGAGAACATGTTGAGAGCTTGCGTGCTTGACTTTCAGGGTTCTTGGGAGGATCATCTATCATTGGTAGAGTTTGCATACAACAACAGCTATCAGTCCAGTATTGGGATGGCACCGTATGAGGCTCTGTATGGTAGACCGTGTAGATCACCCGTGTGTTGGACAGAGGTGGATGAGACCACTGTTTTGGGACCCGACCTAGTGCGGGAGACGATGGAGCAGATTGCCGTGATTGGTCAGCGTCTGATGACAGCTCAGAGCCGCTAGAAGAGTTATGCTGATCAGAGGAGGAGACCGTTAGAGTTTGTAGAGGGAGATCATGTGTTTCTGAAGGTCTCTCCATGCAGAGGCTTGATGAGATTTGGCCGCAGCGGGAAGATATCACCGTGCTTTGTTGGACCTTTTGAGATCTTGGAACGGATTGGCGTGGTAGGATACCGCCTGGCTATGCCACCTCAGTTAGCATCTGTGTACAACGTCTTCCACGTTTCTATGCTTCGGAGGTACGAGGCCGATCCTTCGCTTGTGTTAGATTGGGCTGAGCTGCGGGTTGATGAGGATGTCACCTATGAGGAATGCCCTGTGAGGATTCTTGATACGAAAGAGCAGGTGTTACGGGGGAGAACGATCACTTACGTCAAAGTCCAGTGGCTTCATCACGGGGTTGAGGAAGCGACTTGGGAGCTTGAGTGTGGGGTGCGTGCTAGATATCTTGATCTGTTTACCTTGTGACCTTGTAGTGAATTTCGGGGGCAAAATTCCTTAAGGGGGGAGAGTTGTGAGACCTTGTACCGTTTCATTTTGTTTATATATGCATTTTTGGTGTTTTGACGCATTTTCAGCATTTTTGCTTTAATATGTGTATATGTGTTTTGATGCTTATTTGGTTTAAATAAGCATGCGGGGTTGGTTCCGGGGGCTGCCAGGAGTTACAGTGCGAATTTAAAAAATTTTAAAAAAAAAGATATTTTGGAGACCTATAAATATTAGGAGTTAGATATTTTCAAAAAGATATTTTTCAAAACTTAGCTTCTAAGTTTCCTTTTTGTTCTCTCCACCTTCTCTCTAACTTCTCGGGGGTCCGGGTCTTGATTTTTGACGGATCAACAGCCGATCCTTGTTATAGGCATCGTGCTCTACGCATCCATCCAGACGGAATTCAATTCCGACGAAGCTCGGTTTTGCACGTGGATCGAGACATCGTGTTTTTAGAGCGAAGCGTCGGGTTTTTGACTCAACGAGGTAGGATCTCAGATTCTACTGTTGTATAAGGGTATTATATGTAATCTTATGATGTTTCACCATCTATAAATGCATAAAAATGTGATTTATGTTCGAGAAAAGAAGTTTTTAGTTTTAAAACTGTTTTTCGTCGTTTCGGTTGAATGATTTTGGGTTTTGATAGTTTATATCGAAGCTAGATGGTTGTTTCGAGTTTGGATATGTCCGTGAGTTTTGAAAAGTATGTTTGGAGGCTTGATTTTAGGGTTTATTCGTGTTTTTGGGGTTTAAAAAAAGAAGAAACAAAAACAAAACAAAACTGGGGCGTAATTCTGGTTTGGGCGCTAGTTGGGGCGCTCAAGCGCCGTGTCGCGCGCCAGCAGTCTGGCTGCGGCGCAGAGCCATTTTGTTTTGATCATATTTCTCTCATTCGGACTCGGAATTTGGACATTTTTGTGCTCAAATTAAAGCCCCAGAAATCCTCTTTCCAATAAAACCTCTCTTACATTAAAATTCTTTTTGTAGAAAAAGTTATGAGCAAAATAGTGAGCGTGTGTCAAGTTTTCCAAACCATTTTTCACCCGTTTTTGGCCGAATGTTTGGGAAGGGTTGTTTTTCATCCTTGTTGGAAATTTTTGTCAAATTCCATGTCCCTTGGGGGTTGTGGTTTCTTCGTGGGCATCGTGGGTTTGTGTTGGACACTAGTATTTTGGAGGTTTGGAGCTAACCTTTGGGGTTGAGTCTCATCTTTGAAAATATTTTTTGGTTTGATCTCCATGTTGATGGATGGATCTTTGTACGGATGTGGAAATATTTTGGATTTGGTAAAATGATTATCTAGATGTACCGGGATAGCGGGTATTGGCACGAGTTGCCCTCGGTGTAAGTCCGAAAACCTGCGCAACGTAGGTGCCATGTACTTTCGGGTTAGTCCTCGTAAATTGAGTGGTTGGGTGCTCTGTACCCTCGGGTTTTGGGCCCATAAATTGAGTGGTTACGTTGTGGTACTCCGTATAGAACCCGTGTGTATATAACCGGTCCCATGATGTATGGTGATTTGATACTAGACAGGGTCTATCGTTGTTACCTCTGTCGTGTGACGGAGTCGGTACATAAGATCTAATTTTATCTTTCTCCTCGGCTGTGGTCCGAATGGAGCGAACTGGTTTTGTCACTCTCCTCGGCGGTGTGGCCTGAGTGGTGCAAACTGTTTTTATCCTATTTTCCTCGGTTGTGCGTTACGGGTGGAAAACCATGTTGTAATTACAATTTTCTTTAACTGTTGCTTGCATTAGTTGTAATGCTTGGTTTTGCTTGTGGTTGAGTTAGCTCCCACCATGTGATTGCATATCCTGCTTTACAGTTTTATAATCTGTTTCTATTGGGCTTTGGGCCACGGGTGGAATTTTCTGTATAAAACCTTTTTCAGGTGATGATATGTATGTTGATCTAGAGTAGATCCTGTGGTGACCGTGTTGACGGATGGTGGAAGACTTTAGTTGTTTTCCCTTTTGGTTTGTCTATTCCTGAAGGCCGGTTTTGTACGCCATAAGGCGATATACTTATGCATGTGATATAGGATGTTTACTATTTATGAGAGATGCATATTGGGTTTTATTTTGATTTCAACAGGTGGATCTGAATGTATGAAAACTTATTTTCATAAAACTGGTGTTTGGTGAATTTTCACGTGACCCCGGGTTTTGGGGCGTGACATCGTCATTGGCGTAAGTTCAGGTCCTTCTGCGAAAGTAAGTATTTTAAGCTCTTGTGATCGGAGAAAACCTCAAAATGCTCACCATAAAGATAGTGACACCATGTCTTCAAGGAAAAGACCACGGCCGCCAACTCCAGGTCGTGTGTCGGGTAGTTCTTGTCGTGTGTCGGGTAGTTCTTCTCGTGTGTCGGGTAGAAACCAAATGTCACAACTAATTCGCTATTGAATCATGCTAAACAAGCAGGGGTGAATTGTATGTGTTTGAGGCAGTCATAAGATCCTAGTCGTATATATCTGTTCGGCATATTTATCGTGTCCATGTGTTTCAGCTATTGAGGATCAGCCTTCTTGTTCGCTGATTATGGCTAAAAATGGTTGGGACAAGATGGAAGAATGAAATGACGATGCTTGGGAAGGATACCAAATGGTGGTTCAAGTCAACAACCAAGAAGAACGTAATGATGATGATGATTGGCCATTGGACTATCCACTGAGGCCACATGGTTTTGGGCATGTTCTAGATGGGGTCACTCTTCCCCAACTCTTCAAGGAAGAGGTTTTTGTTGATGAGATGCAATCTTATTGACTGGTTCGAATTGTACTAAAGTCAGATAGAGAAGAATAGACCAACTTTTGGGCTACTTGGGATAACAAAAGACATTAGGGAAGATATTTGGGGGCTAAATGATAACGACAACACATGGGCAATAGCAGATGAAGAAGAAAGAGAGGAAAGATCAGAGTGTGTCAATCTGGACGATCTGTGGGAATTTAAAAGCTCTCTGCACGTTGTTGAGGTTAGACAATCTGAGAATGCAATACCAAGATTACGGGATCCTGAGGAAGAGGTAAAATAAATGACTAGGAGTGGGCGGCATTTTAAGCCGGCTCAATTAGAAAAGGAGCAAGCAAGCGGGAAAGGAAAGGAAAAAGAGCAAAAAGAAGAAGATGATGCTGTACTAAAGCAGCTAAAAAAAACTTAGGCCAACATCAGCACCTGGGGTTTATTTATGGCTTCACACTAGCACTGACAAGCTGTGTTGAAAATTTTGAATAAAGCCAACGTATCGATAGACGTAACTCTTGAACAGTTGATTGGGTTGATATTACCAACTGTAGAGCTTAAGGTGATTTCTTTTTTTGATAAAGATTTACCATTAGAAGGGAGAAGTCACAATAAGCCATTGCACATCACCGTCAAGTGTCTGGAGAAGTAGGTTACAGTAACGCTTATCGACAATGATTCAGCACTGATTGTCTGTCCACTTAGAACTGTAGTTTTCTTGGGAATGAAGCCGGATCATTTCACACCCAGTAATCAAGGAGTTTGAGCTTATGATAATACAATGAGGGATGTACTTAGACTGGTATCATTTGCTGTGTCGGTTGGGCCTTTGGAAACCTCAGTGGAGTTCCATGTGCTGGATGTCCCGGCTTCTTTCAATCTGTTGTTGGGGTGGCCTTAGCTCCCTGAGTCCGAGGTGTAAGTTGTTTCCTCTACTCTTCACCAGAAGCTAAAATTGATTAAGAATGGGGCAGTACTAACCATCTATGGAGAAGATAGTATTCAACCTCCAAGAAAAGATGGCTCAACTCTCTTGGAAGTCCAGCATGAAGAAGGAGATGTATCACTAAGTGGGTTCCAGTTCGACGAGGCTTAGGTTGATCAAATGCTATTAAAGGGAAAAGAGAGCTACATTAGTCCCTATGCTGTTACAATGATGAGACGCATGTCTTATTTTCTGAGAATGGGGTTGGGTCGCAAGTAACAAGGAATTCCAGAGCCCATTCAAGTGTTACTAGGCTCGCAACATTTTAGCCATGGGTACAAGCCGACAAATGAAGATTTAGAGGGGTTAAACACAAGGCAGAAAGAAAAAAAGGTCAAATATTCGAGAACATTGAACAATTACTTTGTCAAGGAAGGGAAAGATTTTTCGTACTGTGATTTCTCGGAGCTATGGTTCGATGAGGAAACTAATCCACGGTTGCCAGGGTTAGAAATTTTCTTCAACCACCAGTTGTCGGATACAGAGGAAGAAGAGGTAACAGAGGAAGAAGAGGAGATTCATGAAGAGGATTGGGCAAGTAAATTAGACGGCATTGGCATGGGAGTTTTATTCAGTGATAAGATGGACTAGATGTGCATAACTGATCAGGACTATTTGATATTGGGCTACAACACACTGGCTGATTACACTAGGCTTTGTGGAAGCAACTACAAAGGATGTTAAAAATTGGTTCTTGGAGTCTTATAATTTGCATAATGCATGTCTCGAGTCTGAGTCACATGAGTCTGCGTTGGAGAGCACATTTGTCTGTGCATCTTCCTCTGCTGTTGCTTTTGACCTTGTAATCCCTTCTCTCTTTAATGAAATGAACAAAATTTCTGGTTATTATGTTTTGTTTGATTTATTTCATATGCTTTCTGATGATTTTGAATTTGATGGGAATGCCCCTAAAGAAATAAAATTTTTTATAAAAAGAGAAGAAGAAATGCATGCTCAACCTATAATAAAGAAACTTTGTCAATTAATCTGGGTAATGAAACTAATCCATAAATTATACAAATTGGGTCGTCGTTATCTTCAGTTGAACGTGAGCAATCAATAATTTTATTAAAAGAATTCAAAAATATTTTTATATGGTCTTACGAGGATATGCCTTGCATTGATCTTGATATTGTTCAACACCATATCTGTTTGTATCTTGACGCTAAGCCGGTCAAATAAAAATTGAGACGGATATGACCAGAATGAGCTCTGAAGATCAAAGAAGAAGTCACCAAGAAGATCAACACTTGATTCTTTATGGTAACTGAGTATCTGAAAATAGGTGGCCAATATTATTCCAGTTCTGAAGAAAGATGGACACATCCGGGTTTATGTAAATTTCTGGGATCTCAAACAAAGCCAGCGCAAAAGATGATTTACCGTTGTCGCATATTGACGTTTTGGTGGATAGTAGAGCGGGGCATGCTCTCTTGTCATTCATGAACGCTTTCTCTGGGTATAATCAGATCTTAATGGACCCTGAAGATAGAGAAAAGACAACATTCACTACACCCTGTGGCACTTATTGTTATTGCATGATGCCATTTGGTTTAAAGAATGCTGGGGTAACCTATTAGAGAGCTGTCACTACTTTGCTGCGTGACATGATACATAAGGAGGTTGAAGTGTATGTGGATAATATGATAGTGAAGTCCAAGGATCAGGATGGCCACATCATAGCATTGTGAAAGTTCTTTGAAAGAATTTAGAAATACAAGATGCGGCCCAACCCACAGAGGTGTGCCTTCGGAGTCACTATTGAAAAGATGGTCGGATTTATGATTACTCAACGAAGCATTGGGGTCGATCCTTCTAAGATCAAGACAATCATGGAAATGCCTCCTCCAAAGACTAAATGAGAAGTTAAGGGCTTTTTGGGTAAGATACAGTTCATCAGCCGGTTCATAACAAAACTAACAACCACATGTGAGCCGTTGTTCTGCCTTATGAAGAAAGTAGTCAAATTTGAATGGGATCAGAAATGCCAAGACACCTTCGAAGTTGTGTATCAATATTTGCAAAACTCACATGTTATGGCTCCTCCCAAATCTGATAGGTCACTGATTCTGTATTTTCAGTGACTGACTTGGCTATGGGCTGCATGCTGGCACAGGAAGGAGAAATTGGAATTAAAAAGGCAATCTACTATTTGAGCAAGAAGATGACGGGGTTTGAGATACGATAAATGCTACTGAAAAAGACATGTTGGGCCTTAGTTTGGGCCTTCGAAAAACTAAGACATTACATGCTGTCTTTCACAGTGAATATAATTTCCAGGATGGACTCGTTAAAATACTTGTTTGAGAAGCTGGCATTGACAGGAAGGCTGGTCCGTTGGCTGTTGTTATTGTTAGAGTTTCATCTCAAGTATGTCACCTGGAAGTCAGTCAAAGGCAGAGCGGTAGCATAATTTCTACAAGACCAACTAATTGAGGGAGAAGAAGATGTGGAATTCCAGTTCCCTGATGAATAGCTGATAGGGATTGAGGATGACATGTGGATTCTATATTTTGATGGTGCATCTAATCAGTATGGCTATGGAATAGCAGTTCTTCTTGTCACTCCTGACCAATCACATGTTCCTCTGTCTCTGAAACTCAATTTCGAACTTACCAACAATCAAGTTGAGTATGAAGCATACTTAGCTGGGTTAGAGGCAGCCCGAGAGATAGGGGTAAAGAAACTAGAAGTCATCGGGGCTTAGCATTGGTGGTTTCACATGCAAGAGAAGAAAGGAAGGTTAACGATATAACGTTAATTTTCTATCATCAAGAGCTAAAAAAGCTGATACCGTGCTTTGAATCAGTGGTTTTCACTCATTTCTCGAGATTACAGAACAAGTTCGCTGATGCACTGGCTACTCTGGCATCAATGATTGATATACCACCCGGGGTTAGGATGAGGCCATTGATAATGGAGCAGAAGAGAAAGCCGACATACGAGATGATAGCCGTAATCGAAGAAAGCACTAATGAACTCCCTTGATACTTTGACATTCAAAATTTTGTAAAAAAAGGATAATATCCCAAGTTTGCTAGCAAAAAGGACAAAAGGGCAATAAAGAGATTATTTGCACAATTGTCATTTGCGGAGGAAAATTGTACAAACGAGGGCATTCTAGAGTCAACAAGCAATGTGTCAACAGTGAAGAAGGACGAGAGCTGATGAAAGAGATACATGCGGGAGTCTGTGGCCCTCACTTGAGTGAAAACATGCTAGCCAAGAAGATTCTACGACAAGGGTATTTTTGGATGACAGTGGAGATAGATTGCATACAGTTTGTGAGGAGGTGCCATAAGTGTTAGATCCATGCAAACCTTATGCACGTTCCCCCATCTCCTTTTGATGGCCATCGACTATTTTACTAAGTGGGTGGAAGCAGCTTCCTACTTGGTATTGAAAGCTTCACATGTTGCAAAGTTTACCAACTAGAACATCATTTGCCGATATGGGGTCCCTCATGAGGTTATCTCAGATAATGGCTCGTACTTCCAAGGTGAGATCTTGGATGTTTTTTAAGATTACCGAATAGTGGGCCACAAGTCATCACCATATCAGCTACCAACCAATGGCGCAGTTCAGGCAGCAAATAAGAATGTCAAGAAGATTCTACAAAAGATGATCATCTCACATAAAGATTGGCTGGAACATCTATCGTTTGCAGTCTGGGGGTACAGGACATCTATTAGAGCTTCAACAGGAACCATGCCTTATTTTTTAGTGTATGGGATGGAAGTTGTGCTTCCCATTGAGGTGGAAATTCCTTCACTAAGAGTGGTGGATGAGGCCAGTATTACAGAGGTAGAACGGCAGAAAAATTGGATGGAAGAGCTGCTTTTGTTTGATGAAAGAAGGCTACAAGCACTATTTCATATACAAGGGTACTAAAGAAGGATAGCCAGGGCATTCAACAAGAAAGTCAAGGCCCAGGATCTCAGAGAATGTGACTTGGTTTTTAAAGAAATCAGGGCTCCCATATTCGTCCCAAGGGGCAAGTTCAAGCCAAACTGGTTCGGGCCATTTCTGATCAAAACCATTATGATCAGTGATGTGGTAATTATCATGGATTTGGATGGCAATACGTTCTCCACTCTGATTAACCTTGACTAGCTCAAAAAGTACTACCCTTGAGAGAAAAATAAAGATAAAATAAAAACTCGTTGGGTTGAAAACTGAAAAGGTGACCCAGCCTAAAGTTAGAGCAGCCCGCAAGGCCGAAACTCGAAATGGCGACCTTGGCAAAAGTTAGGGCATCATAAAAGGAGAGTGTTAATACTCAAGAGTAAACCGAGCTCGAACTACGTTAAGGCTTGATTCTACTTACTTGGGATACGTAGGCAGCTTTTTATAAGAAGTCCGGTCACATTCTTTGTTTTAACCATCTTTGAATCTGAGAAAGATCAACCCAGCGAGTTTTAAAAATAAAGTTAGGGCATCATAAAAGGTGACCCATTCATTTTAGCGTTAGTTACAAAGTTTTGAAAATAAAGGGCGGGCGTGCAAGTCCCAAACTCTAAAAATAATAATAATAAAAAAGTTATGAAATCTGAAAAACAAAGCAAGATTCCTCAAATCTTTCTCCGCTTCGCTTCATGTTTTCCTTCTTTGTCTCTTGGCCCGTAGTGAAGATGAATATAAATGGCCTCAAACACCATGGAAGATAATCTAGCTTCGACCAAACTGACGCATGATCCAGTGTTGATAATAGAAAGTGGATAGTTGTAAGTCGATCAATAGGATGCTGGGATGGTCCATAGTAGTCAGGGTCATGGTAGAAGTTCGCCACTAGGAACACTGCCAAATAATGTCTGGGCCTAATAGAGAAGAGAGATACTACCGTCAAGTTGCCTCAGTACTGTATATTTGATAATAAGGGCGGTAGAGGAGAGTTGCAGCACTGTACCTATCTATAGGTGGTTTCTTCGTAAGGTTCATCTTCTCCATAAGCCAGATCTACAATAGAGAATAAAAAGGTAAAGACAAAGAGAAATAAGTAAGAGAAAAGCTGTGCAAGGAAATAAAGTAAAGAAGAGAAGATTGGAAGGGAGTCTCAGATGGCCGACATGGATACGAGATGGACAGAGGATATGATGATGAGCCCTTAAAGCCTGAACCTGAATTAGATGAAGGGGTAGAAGGGGACTGGCCAGGGAGCTGAGAGAGCGACCTCGGAAGACATCAAAGTATATGACAAAATATGAGCGTGCAAGAATTTTAGGTACAGTTGGGATGAAATGGACCCCCTTGAGGGTGCAACAGATGGCTCCTGACAAAGGCTCAGGCAGTGGATGAATTGATCGTTGAATACTCGTGCAAAAGGCGAGTGGGAGGTGATATTGCAAACATGCTTGAGATTGCAATGAAGGAACTCCGATAGAGGAAGATACCCTTCACGATTCGCCGCTAACTACTTGATGGATTTTATAAGGACTGAGGAGTGGATCGTTAAAGACTCATGGAAGAGGTAGGTGGGAGGCAACTATTGAAGGCAGCGTGCTTTTTTAGCCAATAGTGTGAAAGGTGTCCAGTTTACCTGAAAAAGCAAGGGGCTGCCAACAATGGTTGTAGTCTCGCCGTGGTGAACAGCGTCCAGGCCAATCAGTGTCTCTGCCAGAACCAGCGAAAAAAAGTCTTTCCCCAACCATATTTGACCCGCAATATCAACCAGTGAGCAGCTAACTCTTCCATTGGAAGAAACGAGAAGGTACCAAGCAAGGAGGTAGAAACACAGGGCATATTGGTGCCGCATCTAAAAGACAAGATCACTAAGATTGCCAGTGGGACAAAATCTATTTATGATCTATGGGATATTGAGGCTATCATCGGATGTCGAAAGGGAAGCCTCCATCTTGGATAAACCATAAAGTCGTATTATTTGCTGACGGTTGGAAAGGAAGAAAGTTGGTACAACTACAGATTTCCTCGGGGTCAGATCCAAAATGGCGGTAAACTCCTCTATAGTGGGGCATAGTTCCTCAAAACAAAAACGAAAGAGATGAGATTGCGGGTCCCATAGTTATACAGCAGCCTGTAGTAGTGGCCCATCGATCTTTACAGTCATCATGGAGAATAAGGAATTGATCCCAAACGAGGTGAAGTTCAGACGTTTAATATGGGAAAACTCCTCGACCCATGCAGAAAGTGGGCCATGGAAGGAGGACATCTTGATGAAGGTGACAGGAAATGGGGACCCTAAGGGCTATATTTATAAGGCATGAGAAGGCTGAACGTCAAAAAGTTCAAAAAAAGTACAATCATTGTAGCGATCACCACCTTAGAGTATGGAACCACCATGATGAAAGTGTTGGAGGAAATACTACAAAGATCATTATTTTTGTAAAATGATTTTCGGTAAAAAATTAATTGGACGGGCAAATGCTGAAATGGGCTCCAGGTAAAAATTTTGACGTCGAACAATCAAAAATAAACCAGTGCAACCAAAGTTAATTTAGAAGAATACCTCTTGTCGATCAAATCTTCAACTACAACTTGATTCCGAGTTGAATCTCCAGTCAGATCTTCTACCGTATTCCCTTACGCGTTCCTTGAACGTAGTGTAGACTACGATCCTCCGAGAACTCGTACCTGCAGAACCCCGATATATTTAAGTCTTGAAAGACAAAAATAATATCATAATGATAATGATATATGAACTATCAATCTCAAACTAGTTCAGCCTACCTGCGTATATATAGGGCTACAACAGGACCTGGGCAGTAATTATGAGTTAGACTTCTAGTGGAACACAAACACCTACCAGGGATTTTTGCAATTAAAGAAAGACGCATAGCGGTATCTACAATTAATGAAAACCAGCAGCGGTTTCTGCAATTTTCATAAAATACTGAATTACAGTTTACACCACTAAAGAACTGTAATTTCACTCTGACCCATAATCTCAAGACGTTCTTGCATTGAGCTCCTGTTATTAAATGTTTACCATTTCTCCCCACGTTAAGATTCTCGATACCCGCCAATTAAAT